>JAUCNQ010120749.1:0-10671 GCA_032352715.1 Bougainvillia muscus
AGAAATCCGATAAACCGATTGTAGTCCAGAATGCGAAAAGAAACTTTGTTTCCAGCCATCTGCGATAGCAGAAACAGCGCTTCTCACATACGTCAACGTTCTCGTCTGACGCAGAAAATTATTTAGAATGTTTGAAAGTTTTGTCTAGAAAATAATTATAGCCTTTGTGCTATTTACCAAACTCATTAGACCAATCAACTCATTCAGGTGTTTGCTTTGAGCCAATCAAAACAACCTCGATCCAAGGGCATTTTGTATACTTCTTTTCCTAGAATCGAAAAGATACAAAATGCCCTGGGATCGAGGTTTCCTATCAAAAGACAATAAGTACCAGTGTAGAGAAACTGATGCTTGCTAATGACGTCCATCTGTGAAGTGACGTGATCGGTGTTAAATTGTATGTTATTTGGCTACACTAGTAACCTTGGTCCCTAATGGAGGATTCCTATTTAAGAATTCAGTTTATTTAAGTTTATCGTAAACTCTAAGAACTATGCGTTCATTTGCACTATCTATTAGTTGAAAATTGGGAAATTTTGAATGAATTTCATTGGATGACAATGATAGTCCTGGCGTAAAAACATCATTTTTATCAAATCAGTTGTATTGATATTGGTTTTTTTCCAACAAATAAACAGAAATCAATCACAAGGGTTTGAATGCGATCTCGAGAAAACAAATGTTTATAATTAGTTAAATGACGTTGTTTTTAAGGCCATGTTTTAAAGGCGCAATTAATTTTGTGAAAAACGTTATTTGAATGGATCATAGTGACGTCTGTTATAGTAGTGACATAGTTATTATCCAATGGATTACGTTAATTTTGTTTAGTAAGCCAATTAATTGTTTACAAGAGGAAGACAACTTTTTCAAGCTCAATTTCTATAAATACAACTTTTTTCAGGAAGGAAGATCAGTTGAAATGTAGGAATATTTGAGAATAAAATGTTGTCTTGAATATTGTAGAATGGGTCTAAAGCTCAGGAGACACTAGCAGCATTTAACTTGCGCATGCACTGCAATTTGTTGCATTGCAAGGCGCCGGAAAAAATTCATAGTGGCGCATTCCCTGCAATATGTTGCAAACATGATTTTTTTACTTCTGCAATGCAAAAAAATGTTGCTGCAGTGTTGCTGCCACAATTTTTTATGTTTCAGCGTGTTTTTAACGTTTTGCAACATAATTGCATAGTGGCCCATACCTCTGCAACACATGTTTTACAATGTTAGTCATTGTTAACCAATCAAATCTCTTTTTCGCAATTTTTTTGTTTATTTTTAATTTTTTTGTGCGAAGAGAATTATTTTTATCGTTTTGTGAAGGAAAACGACCACATAAAATAAGATGTACCGATCCCCATCTGTACACATTAGGTAATTCTATAGGTATCGCCTTAAAAGCGATCTTAAAGTAAATGTTTTACTGCAGCCAACATTAACTGTGTGCATTTGGTTCATATTCAGTCTCTTCTTCCTCATCAAGTAGGGGATTCGTGCGTTTATAACATGTTTTAGCTTTACCATTCTTCAGTGGCGGATCCAGCCCTAGTCAGAACAGCACGATGGAGTGCTAAACATTTTAATTCTTAATAGTTTTTGTATGATAATGGGTCTTTAAGACCCATTATCATACAAAAGCTATTAAGAATTAATAGCTCCAATCTATTGCTTTGACTAAGTAAAAGCATGTTCTGAGTCCGCCTCTGTTCTTTACGGTCTGATAACTCTTATACATGCAGTGCTCATTAATTTTAAGCATGAAACATGATTGATTAAAATGTTTTTGCATAGCATGGTCCACTAATGCGCTTGTAATGCAACAAATTGCAAGTTAAATGCTGCTAGTGGCCCCTGAGCTTAAAGCTGAGTTAAAACATTTAGTTCTTCCTTGTGTTGCTCGATACTAGGGCGGGGAAGGGATCCTATCGGGCGGGTTATGTTTTTTTTTAATAGTTTAGAAAATGATTATTAGCCTTTACAAGGCTAGTGATAATTTGTTAACATTTTATAATTAATTTGTTAGTTACCACAGGGTTATACAGAACTGAGTAATAGGGTATATAAGGTAAAACTAAGCCTGATCCAATTGAAACTTTTGTCTCTTTTTGACTTTCTTCCATGTTTAATGGCAAAAAGTGTTGGGATCGAGTTTGGGCGTTAAGTTAATGAAATTCATTTTTATATATGGTATTTACACTATATTAAACTAAAAAACTAGAAAAAACTAGAATTGACTTCTTAACGCAACCTTAAACCCAGCAACTTTTATCTCTTTTTGATTATGAAGACGACTAGACGATTATGTCGTTGTCTTTATAATCAAAAAGTGATAAAGGTACTGGGTTCCAGGTTGATCTTAACGTCGTCACTACCTTAAGATGTTCTTTTTGAAGGGGTGTTTGCTTGTTTTAACTTATAACAACTTATTTGTGGTTTTTATGGTTGGTACACTGCACGGAAATCAGGATAATATGTTTCGAATAACCTATGATTGTTTGACGCTTAGAGATAATCTGCAGATAAGCTTTCCTTTAAAAAGGTAAAGATCTTTACAGTTGCAATGGTGAAATCGTAAACACAGATTTTCATCTTCGGTTTTTTATATAAAATATCGATGTGATAATATAAAAAACTGACCTACCTTCTGCGTCATAAGGTTATAGTTAAAATTTAACCTATAGAGAAAGATTCATTACTAAGGAGGTTCTAAAATTGGTTATAGTTATCGGCTTAATTATTCTTTAACAGGGGCGTCGACATGGATTTTACAGGGCTTATATTCGGAGTTTTACGGTATTTCACTTTATGCAAAATTTATCAAAAAATGAAGTACTAATACCGCAATCAAACAACAAATCCAATTAAATTTTAATAGTTAAAGAAATGATCGTTAGCCTTTTAAAAGGTAACGATCATTTGTTAACTAATAAAAATAATCAATTTTAGTCTCCATCTTGGTGCTCTGACTAGATCTGAATCCGCCACTGCAATCTATAGAAAATCTGTTGTAAAAGTACAGATTTCTGCAGGTTGTGTGATAAAATCATTTAATAGGTTACACGGTTTGTCATATGTACGATTCAAATTAATTATGCTCGGGTTTTTATAATATGTAGTTCACATTAAAATTCGGAAGGACTTTTATAGCTTAGCTTATAATGTTTTTAAAAATTTCAAATATTAAAAACAATTTTGATCCTTTTTTTATGATTTATGTACCGTAAAGATTCGAATAAGCGCCCAGCTTCTTTTAACCGCCCCTCTCGAGTAAAATAAGTAATAATAATAAATGAGCGCCCGTCTCTTTTAAGCGCCCAATTCCAATAAGTGCCCACCCCTCAAAAGGGGGCGCTTATTCCACTAACAAGCAATACATTATGTAGACTAGCAATCATCGGTCTTCAGGGAACAAGTACACGGGCAAGCGAGATTCGCGCGCTGGCCCCCTCCGATTGCCGCCGAGCGACTCTAGTCTATATATCATGCAACCGTGGGCGTTTATTTGGAAAAATGAGTATATGTTTACAGAAAAGAATGTCAAAGCGGTTTTTTCATGGTTGTCTATTACTCTAGTACACAGGAAATTTCCTTTGTTTAAGTTCTAATGTTTCAAAAAAGCGAATGGTCAGTGGTCAATATTCGGAAATTTTTTATAAGCGCCCGCCTCTTAAGTGCCCGTCTCGAATAAGCGCCCAGAGTAAAATTAAAAAAGTTAATAAGCGCACAGGGCGCTTATTTGAATCTTTACGGTAAGCTACCACACGATATGTATAGATGGGTCCGAGTCAGAGTAACAAAAGGGAGCGAATAAAAGTCGTTAAATTCTAATAGTTTAACAAATGGTAGTTAGCCTTTTAACTATTAACCCTTTAATGTTCAGCACCGACGATGCCGGGGGCCAGGCCGGCATGCTCCCCCTTCCCACTTTTTTGCTAATTAATGTTTTTTTTGGTGGGACATTAAGGCTTAACCCTGAAAAGATGCATGCAATAATGCATTTTTAGCCAATCTAGAGGAGGTAAAAACGGAATTTTCTCCATTCGGACACAATCATGGTGGGTCCTCCCTTAGACACTAAAAATGGCCACACCACTTTGAATATGGCGTCGCCAGGCGGACACCAGGCGTTAAAAGGGTTTAAAAGTTAATTCTTTTTAGTCTTCATATTAATAATTTTAAATTTGTTTCATCTACCTTAAGGGAAGGAATTTTGGCGGACAGAAAATTTCGCGTATGTCGCGAATTTCGCTCAAATTCGCGAAATAAAATTCTCGCAAAAAACTGTGTTTCACGATTCGCGAAATTAAATTCCGGTGAAAAATGTTTTTTTTCACGAAAAAAGTAGTGAAAGTATTTTGATTTTTTTTAAAGGGAGGGATATTCCCGTTTTTGACTCGAAAATTTGTAGTTACACCAGGGAAAATAATAAATTGAATTCGATTCAACGAAAAATATTAAATACATACGTTTCGCGAAATTAAATTCCCATGACATTGAAGATTACATAAACATTTAAAAGAGTACACTACATTGTATGACGTCACTTCGATTTTGCGATGCATTCGTGCATTTCGCGAGCGTATGCGTTTACTTCGGTATTTATGCCAGTAGGTCCGAAGATAAATGGATTTGTCAGTTACAAACTCTTCAACCTACTGGCAAAAATACCGAAGTAAACGCATGCGCTCGCGAAAAATCCGATTTGACAAATATAGTAACATTTTTTTCTCCAGAAGAGTTCCTTATGCATTAAAAATATGCAAAAAAACACTCCCCCGAAGGTGAAAATAAATTGATTAGCCATATTCTTTGAAGTACTGAACTTTATTAGGGAGACACTGAATAAAAAGTTATCGTTATTTTATTAGACAAACTGAAGAAGTCTGGAGTTCCAATACCGCAACCCACTGTGATAACGAAACATTGTTTGGTTTGTGGTAGTTCCGAAACAGAAATCAAGCAATGATTCAATTCGTAATCACTTACATCTTCGGTAGTTTTAAACATCATTCCGCTGTATAAAAAATTAAGGTTTTAGGGGCCGTCGACAAAATACGTATCGTAATACGAACCATTTTCATCACAGAAGGAGTGTTTTGTGCATACTTAGTATGCACAAAAACACTCTTTCTGTATGAAAATTGATACGAATTTTGTGGACGGTCCCTTACTGAAAGGATTTTATCATACAACAAAAATAAAATGATTAAAGGATACTACAACGTTATTTGCAGTGTTTGTTGCGAGGTAAGAGACAATAAACAAATAGAAAGTTATCTTATTTTCAAAAAGCAGAGCAGAGTGATTAGGTGAGAATTACTACAGTTAAATGGTTCTAGTAGCAAATGTTCCACTTATCCGAAGTTGGCAAGGGACCAACGACTACCAAGGGACCGACAAAAAAGGTTCAACTTAGTCCTAATTATCGGGATTCAACTGTAGTAAACAAGACATCATTTTGATAAGTAACAACACCCAAAGGTTTCAGAGATCATCCTCAATTTTCATGTCACAAATCGTACAATCTTCAACTCAGAAGAAGTGTCTTTGTGCATACTAAGTATCTTTTCCATTTTATTTCTTCCAGCAAGAGATCGTTTGAAATTTTGGAAGCATTCAGATTTTCGTTTCCTTGACTGTTTGAAAGAGAACAAGAGACGAAGAAGGTGTCAGAGTTTAAATGTAAAAACTTAGCAGAAATACGCAGTGGCGGATCCAACCTCAGTCAGAGCATCACGAAGAAGAACTACAAGTTTTAATTTTTAATAACTTCATGTAGGATGATGGGTATTTAGAGACCATCTTCATACATAAAGAAATTCAAAATTTAATGCCTTTAAGTCTCCTTTTTACTGTTCCGATTAGGTGAAAACATGTTGTGAATCCGCCTTTGAATAGAATCATTAGTGAGAATAGTTATGAAGGAAATTACTTTGGTTATATTCTTATAATCAGGGTCGGATCCAGTAGTAGGAAAAAACCAAAAAATTAACATTCTAATAGTTTTACACTTCTTCACAGGCACTTGCCTACTATTTTAAATCTTGTAGTATGAGCTGATTTTAAGGCCCCGAGTTGGTACGTACCAGGCTAATAGACGCTGATACTTTACCGCCGTTGTATTTCATATATCTCTCAGCGGGACTCAAAATAGTTGTCTTATCAAGTGAGCTAGTCACCCTTAGCGTTTCCTCATATATCCACTATGAATATATACCTTTTCATCTCAATTACATGTTTTAAGTTATTGTTATATAATCATACATAATTCGAGGTTGAATTTTTATTACACATAGTTGAATTTAACCTTGTTCCTAGGTCTTCTACGTTATCTTTGTTTGACAGACCAGTGACGGATCTTGCCCTAGTCAGAGCAAAACGAGGAAGAGCTAAACGTTTTAATTCTTAATAGCCTTCTGTATGATGATGGGTCTAAGAGACCCATCTTCATACATGCTTTGAATCTCCATTACAGTGCCGTGACTACGTAAAACAGTGGCCTAAGTCCGCCTCTGCAGACGCCTTTGTCAAGAAAACAAATAGTGTCGAAGATCTGGTAACGAGGTTGAGTCGAACTTTATTTAATCCAATCATACTTGACTTAATCAACTTGGATTTATAAAAGTTGATAATAGGATAACTTTCAACTAAAACTATGTAAATATTTTACAATACAACCTACAATGTACTCTGAAGTAAAAGTCCAGATTGCTGTTGGTTGTTTCAAAAAATATTAAAGGACCAAGACGACTTTCAATACAATGTTCTTTCGTATATATATCTTATAGCCACACTATTTTTATGATTGACAATTCTGAATATATGCAAGTAAAATTCTTACAAAATAACATAAATTATGAGTGAGAGGGTAATTTTGACAGCATGTATCAGTAGTTTGGGCGTGTGGGTAAAAGTAAAAATAAAACAAGTGAAAATAAAACAAAAGATTTCAGTTGAAAAAAATAGTTTTCAAAATTTAATTTTACATCTCAATGAGAACGGTTTTTTAGACCAAAAAGCTGTTGCTTTATTTTACTTCTTTTGTTTTTAGCTCTACCCACACAAAATAAGGGAGTGTCTTAATACTTATTAACCTTTTGCGGTCAGAATACAACCCTTACCACCCATATTACCCACCCCACTCTTAAATCGTTATCGGAATCAAAAGAGCTAAATTTTTATATAAAGTTGCTTGGAAGCGGAACCAGGAAGTTTTTGAATAGTTTTTAATACAAAAGAGGAATATTTTATGTTTTTAACTGTTAAAGAATCAGCGGAGCATATGTTGTTACTTTATGTTGCTTTTACCGGCTCATTGTTGGTCAATAAAACGTGTCGTAAGACAAAATTCGTATGAGAATTCGTATCAATTTTCATGCAGAAGAAGTGTTTTTGTGCATACTTAGTATGCACAAAAACACTCCTTCTAGGATGAAAATGGTTCGTATTACGATATAAATTTTGTGGACGGTGCCTAACTAAACGCAAAATATGGAGGCGGTGTTAAATTGAAATGTAAGCTTTTTGAATATTTTATTCGAGATATTTTTTAAAGCATGCCAAAATGGACTTCCAAAAGAAGCAATTTATCTCATTCAGTACCGAAGATGTAAGTTATTACGATGAATCATTATTCGATTCTGCTACAGATGATTTTATATCCCACCAGTTAGCGGCACTGAACGAGTTTTGTTTTAACCCTATTAAACCCGGGCTTTTTGACACTCAAAAAGCCTGGGGGAGGGCTTTTTCGCGGATTTCCGGGGAGGGAAATCCTTTCCGGAAAATTTTCCGGTCAAAGTTTCGTTTTTCCGGAAAATCTTCCGGAAATGGAAAAAACTCCGATCTCAAAAGAAAGGTATGGTTAACAGACGTTCATGTGCAATCTTTCAAGGCTACATCTTAAATAATGAACGAATTACAGCAATTACAAAGTTAAGGAATTTTAGAGGGAGTTGTGCAGTAAAAAGTGACGGGGTTTCAAACAATGGCCAGTAATGGTCAGTAAAATATTCATAATATAAGAGTGAAATTTTTTGAGACGATGTAGCATATGTATATGTTGAATGTGGCAAAATTACACATCAAATGCTTTACTATAACCGAAGTTACAGGGGTCAAACATGCATGAGTTCTTGTGCAATTTGACTAAAATATCCTATTTAATCAAAAGAGTTTCATCAACAATTTTTTATCTGGAAGAGAACCACAAGAGTCGGGAAGTTGTTCTAATTTATCGAATACACGTTGTTTTTTTACAAGACAAAAGTTTATAAGAAAATTAGCCTCAAAAACTTAAGAAATTTTTAAGAAAATCCCGAGGCTGAGATGTCTAGCAACAACCATTTTTTGCTTCAGGCAAGAGAAAATTATGTACATAATTCAAAATAGTTTTCTTGGAACAACATAAAGGAAAAACATAATTGAACAAACAGAAATATAAACTATAGTTCATGGTAAAATCTTTAAGAAATCTAAGAAAATTTTAAGAAATTTCAGCCTTATTTTGGTAGATTTGTTAAGAAAATTTGAGTCTCAAGTAAAAACTAGCTTTCTTATAATAATAAAAAAAAGAGTCTAGTCTCAGAGACGGATCTAGAAACTTGAAATAGTGGAAAAGTGCCAGCGAAGAGGTGTAAACCATTAAAATTTTAAAGAAAGTTTTCTTCAATTGTGACCTAAATATGCAATAAAATACTGTTGGTCATAATGAGCTTTACATAATTAAAGGTATATATTTCCTTGCACAGTAATCGCAAGGTGTTAATATTTCTTTAAATGACGCTGCACAAACAATGATGTTTTGCTATGATATGGATTTTATCATACAGCCTGCAGAAATATGGAGTAAAACTCAAGATTTCAGCAGGTTGTTTGATAAAATCGTTGAAGGATATCATTAACTTTTTATGAAGTGGGAAAAACAAAATCATTCACTCCATTCAACGTGCAAAAAATATATTGAATTCATTGAATGACAGTGGTTAAAATTAATGAATTGGAACTAAATTTGGTTTGAAGCTATTGTTTCTAGCTTTTACCGAATTTTATCGATTCAATCTAAGTGACCCAAAGAAAAAATTATAGTGTTTTCCTTAATGATTTCATCAAACAGCCCATGGAGTTTCACTGTAGAAGCAAGTTGTATCTATGGTAAAATCAATAATTTAAGATCCGAAATATTTCTAGTTGCTAAGAGAAAACAAAAAAAAAGTATTTTTGCTTTTCAATCTCAATCGAAATCACACAAAACCCGAATACATTTTCTCAATAAGGACACGTTTACATAGAAATCGTTCTGTGGTTGGTAAAATTTTTCCGACGGAAAAATTTAATCAATCACAGAGGCCATGACAGTTCATTTCGCCTATAGAAAGTCTTCATGTAAACGAGTTCTAAGAAGATTCAGAGAGCATAAATACCCTACTGCATGAAAAGTTATGTTATCATTTAAAGATTTTAACAAACAACTTGCTGAGATCTGTAGTTATATACCAGATTTTGGCAGGTTGCTTGATAAAATGCTCAACGTAAATTTTGTTTGCTAGTTAAAGATGAGAATCGAGTGTTATTTACAGAGTTTACAAGTACATTCAATTCCGGCTATGTCACACACGCGCTATCTCGAACAAAGTGCTCTGTCTCTTCAGCGCTTACGGCCTGACGCCTTATAAAAGCTTATTTGCAACAATGGCTAAAATATTTCATCAATGGAAAATTGGCACAGTAAATATTAGAACTGGAAAAGATGATGAAAAACTTGAAAGCGTAGTACACGAGATACACAAAGCTGGACTGTCAGTGTGTGGATAGCAAGAAGTTAGGAGACTTAATAAAGGATCAGCTACTATTAGCAGTAAAATTGATAATTCTACGCAAAAGTTTGAACTTTACTGGTCTGGTTATGCTATTAAACGATTGCATGGTGTAGGTATTGCCATACAAGTTGACAAAAATATTAAAATTCTTGAAGTTACTCCAGTAAATGCTCGAATTATAGTTGTTGATGTTATTATTTACGGATGTTCTCTAAGAATCGTAAACTGTTATGCACCTACTGAAAATGACACTGAATCTGCTAAGAATAATTTTTATGAAACTCTTAACAAAAATTTAAAAACATCTGGGCAACAGAAAGTCTTGGCGATTTCAATGCTACAAATCTACCGAATTTCGTCCAACACTTACCAAATATCTCTAAGTAATTCCAAATAAACAACGAATCACCAACTATTGAGGAAATAAAAAAGAGACTGGCAAAATTGAAAATAAATAAAGGTAGTAATGATGTCGACCCGGAATTATTCAAACAATGTGACCATCTCGTTATGCTGCAAGTGATCCATCGAATGACTTCCAACCTTTGGGAGAACTTGGGTATACCAGATGCTTGGGGGCAATTCACGCCTAAAAACTCTATGGAAAGGTAAAGGATCCATGAAGGACCCATCTAAATATCGTGGACTTAGCATTGGATCTACTGTGTGTAAGCTTATTATCAACATTATTCTCGAGCGATTAAGACCCTCTGGTATGAGGCACAGTTAACTGATGAGCAGAATGGATTCCGGAAAAACCGTGGCACTACAGATAATATCTACACTGCGAAAAGGATTCAACAAATCACATATCGAAAGAAACAACCACTTTTTCTTCTTTTCGTAGATTTAA
>JAUCNQ010120760.1:0-10671 GCA_032352715.1 Bougainvillia muscus
TTCGTCAAATTTCGAAAAAAAATGTGTTCACGTAAATCTCTACTTGACGTCAGTTACGCAAATGAAACAGACGTGAAATAACCATCATAGAAAAGCTGTAATCTCCATCACTGCGTCTTCAAAAATTGTGGAGGTAAACAAACATGATTTGCAAAGGGTTATGGCCAAACTGTACATTTATTTTTATAACTTCCGTTCTACTCGTTTTTTATGCACACTCGCAGGATTTATTGAAATACTAATCCGACACATTTGTGAAGTTTCATTATGAGTCGCTAAGAAGAAGCTTTGAGAAATAAAAAATAATGCTTTTTTCCATTGATTTCCATTGAAAACATTGTATTTTACCTCTACAAATCGATTTAATAATTGAGTGTGTTAAATATTGAAATAGTGAAATGGTGTAATTGTGTCTAGTCTGCAAGTGTTGAAATATAATAGAAATAAAAGATTCCAATCAGGGAAAACCTGGAAAAGGGATCAATTTTTCTTACAGTCAGGGAAAATTTAAGAAAAAGAAGTGAAGTCATGGAAAAAGCAGGGAAATATTCTCACCACATTTGCACTGCAGCGTGTGTGTGGTCTAAGTTTCTCTCAAGATTATTTAGATGGTCATGTCAACTTGAAAAAAGTCAAGGAATTTAGTTTGGAAAATATTGTAGGAACCACGCAATTATCGTGGTGATTCTTGGCTTGATGGAATTATCTTTAACCCTGTTTTAGTTTTGAGGCTCAAATCTGCTAAAATTTAATAAGAATAAATTAATAATAATGCTCCAGGCTCAAACTTAATTTCTTGTCAGAAAGATTCTTATGCCTACAGTATAAAAAAAGCATGTTTGCTTTGCTCATGTACATTTTCAGCATAATGCACCAGTAGAATATACTCTAGGTATCAGATGGTTGCCACGTTGCTATAAATGTCAGGAATTATCAGGAATTTGAGATATTGTGCTAATTTGTCCCACCCATTTGATTGCACTAAGAATAATTTAAGAATATATAAGACTCAGAATCGAAATTTCTTAAGAATATTGAGGCTCAGCAAAAAATAAGGTATTCTTATAATAAAGAAAATAATGACCACCCCCCCCCCCCCCTAAGTTCTGTTGCACATGTGCTATATGGATGGAACTTGTCACAGAGTATATTTAGCCTATGACCTTTCCAAAAATGAGGCCATCAATGTCCGTCATCGGCCAATTTTTCCGACGCCGCCATAAAATACGGATATGTAGTGAAAAATGGTCATTTTGCTTTTAAAGAGTTTTGAAGCTCATTTTTCAATGTGGACTAAGTATTTCAAGGCTAAAATAATACTGTGCCATCAGAAATAAGTTGGATGTCGTTATACAGTAACAGCAAGGTATACAATTTCAGGAAAAACAATTTCTTCGTTCAAAGTAATCCATTACCCTGGTTCCGGTAGTTTGATTTTTCTGAATAGTTCTGGAAATTTGCCAGATAGACTGCTCTTTAACAATCCATTCAAAAAAATTGTTGTTGTTAATTTATCGGCAACAGAAGCACAGCATCTAATTCTTAAAGTCATCAATGTATTTAACTAGAAATGCCAGAGTTTTCTAGTTGGATGAATCGCTTTCAGAGTACTTTGAGAAAACTGGAGCTGGCAAAATCAAGTCTCCCAAAGAGATAAAAGAATACTTTTCTATATAAAAAAATGAAGATTTCTACTGCAACTCTATTACAGTGCACTCTACTGCATCTGTATTTGAAGTAATTGCCATATTCAAAGTTTTATATATCCTTTTAAAATGTCCAGGAATGATTTTGTTTACCTATAAGTATAATATATTCATCTAGACAATGAAGATATCATGTTTTTATTGGTTGAAAAATTGTGCAATGCTTAGGGTTCGTCTCAAAAATTCGCTTAAATTCGATTCACAATTCGCTTCATTTTCACCTTAGATGAAGTGTTATTGTGCATGCAAAGTATGCACAATAACACTTCATCTGAGATGAAAACTAATAAGAATAAAGCGTTATTTTTCTTTACATTTTCTTTATATTTCAAACACACCCCCCACAGAAAGTTCAAATGTTATTAAACTTTCTTTTCAATTCCCTAAGTTGCTTCTCGTTTTGGTCTAGTTGTATTTACAGTGTTTGTTATCTTGTTATAGTTTATTAAATTGTCTTTATTTACAGTATTGTCTTTCAATAGTCTATTCACAGGTCTTTTAATTACAGAGTTCGTTTTCGGGATTCTCACTACAACTCATCATCCTGTCCTTAAATTGGTTATTGTACTACACCAACTTTCCACAATGATCGTGGTAATTTCTCTTTAATTTGTATAAGTGGACTTTTTGGATTGATCTTTATGATTTTCTCTCAAATTTGTTAAATATTCCTTTTACCAGCGTTCCAAAAAATGGTTCAAAATATTATTTATCTTCTTTGATTGAACATTTATGCCTGTTGGTGTATATGAAATCTCAAGCGGTTCTGGGTTGCTGGTGTCTAGTTTTCTACCAATGGTCGATTGTTTAAAATTGTTTCGACTTAATATAGAATTGTTTGTAACTCTTCATAGATTCAGGGATGAAAGAGTTGGGATTAATCTGGAATTCCGGATTTCTTGAATAATGTTTTTAACCTTATGACCAATAGGAAGTACTTTGGGAAACTAAACTATATATTTTCACTCCGCAAATGTTTTTTCCGACAATCTAGAAGCATGTAATGGCCCTACGGCACCCACACGATGTGGGTACCTCAAGGAGAGTTACTATATTTTATTTTTTTCCGGATTTTTATAAAACCAACTCTTTCATCCTTGAGATAAGTTTACATCCCTGTAACTCTTTTCTCAACAAGGCCTTGGTGCTACGAACCTACTCCTAGATTATGGACAACAACTGAGTTTCCTTCGAAACAAAAGTTTCACCATTGTCTGAAATAATGTTACTCGGACATCCGCGTCTAGCTACAAACCTACGGAAACTTCTAATGAATGAAAATGAATGGAGATGAGGTGTGAGATCGAGAATGATGGCAGGAGTTGATGCACATGTGTACAAAGTTGCGGACATTATGGTATATTTTTCTTTACATTTTCTTTATATTTCAAACAATAGTAATTTTCTTTGAAAAATCAGTGGAGCATGGCGTGAGGATTCTTTTTCCAATTTTTCCAATTTTCATATAATATAATACCCAAAATATGTAAGCCTTAAGATTTGAAGACGGGGGTTTTGCTTATCATATACAATCATATTTTACTGTCTTTCGCAACTTAAGCGACTCCTTTTTGGACTTTTTATTATAGCTTCAAACCTGTTCTAGAAATGGGTTTTGATTTTTTGAGTGTAAATTTCAAGGCAGTCATAAATAAAAAACCTTGAGACGGGGGGGGGGGTAACAATGTTTCTCTATATCTTTGCGTCAAGTAGTTTCCAAAAGATTTGTCTCGGGAGGGTAACACACAGTAGGAAACCTATCGAAAATCTAAAACAGAGCAAATTCACAACCCCCGGATTATATAAAAACTCTATTTCCAGCTTCCACGAATATCAGATACCTCAAGATATTTTCACATTACACATCTTTAAAAGATACAATCATATTTTACTGTATTTGACATTTAGAGAAAATCAGGAAAAGATTTCTCAATATTTTAATAATCTTATGTAATCCAAAATAGATTACCGTAAAACTCCTAATTCTATTAAGGTAGTTATATATAGCATTCATAACTATTTATGCAGTGTCCAGTAGTGTATAAGTTAGTTTTTCTGGCCATACCGTAGCAGATATTTTTCTGTGTCACTAAACTCCTCGCCGTTGGGCACAAAAAAAGAGTCACTTTGTAAAGATCGAGAGGTTCAAGGTGTAAGCCTTCTTGTTTATATTATTTTAAATAGGGCACTTTATGAGTAGAAGGTGCTGTGAATAATGCCTCCCTATCTGTTCTGCATTTATCTTTGATTCCCCTTACTCATTTGTTGTTTCTCAATCACTTGGGTCATGGTGATTTGATGAAGCTTTCGAATCAAGTCAGGAGCAAGTTAGAGAAAGATAGCACCTGTCATTCTAAGTGAACAAATTGAAAGATTTTGTAGTTTATTTAAATTGACCCATATTGATGCTGGAATCCTGCTAATTTATTTGTTTTAAAGTCACATTAGGGACTGTCCACAAAATTTGTATCGTAATACGAACCTTTTTTCATCACAGAAAAAGTGTTTTTGTGCATACTATTTATGCACAAAAACACTCCTTATGTATGAAAATTGATACCAATGTTATGGACGGTCCCTTATTAAAGGTAACATTACTTTAACTAATAAAAAAGGATGAGTTCGTACACCACTGCAAATTTGTGACTATGAAATGATATTTACTTCAATTTCACTTCAAAAACCGACCCTTTTTCTGTGTTATCCTGTAAAGTGTGTATCAATCTTTTATGTTCTCATTAGAGAAATTTGGCTTTTTCATTTTATTTATCTCCCTCTGAAATTACCCATTGGGCTATTCTGCAACTACAAATGAAACTATTATGTTCAATAGTTAACAAATCGCGTAGAGTGCAAAAAGGACAAACTTTGAATGTATTTTTAATTTTATTTCTTTTATCCATAGTATCACAAAAAAATATGTTTCTGAAATAGCTATTGGCACTGTAAACACTAAAATAAAAAATATTTGATGAAAATGAGACTAGCTAGAAGATACATTTGTGCTGCTATTACAATTACATCATTGTTTTGGATTATCATTGATTTCACTTTTCTGTTACGTACACAAGATAAGCAGGATAGTACCGAGTTGCACGATAATAAACGTTCAGATAATCAACAAAATCGTGAACAATATGTTACTATAAACTATTTTAAGCAGTTTTATAAAACTTCATTGAATCCACAGCCCGGTAGTGCCGGTATGGAAGGTGCAGCAGTTAAAAATCCCGCCAGTGAAAAAGCAAAAGAAGATATCAGTTTGAACGATTATGGGTTTAATGAATTAGCAAGTTCTAAAATTTCACTTGAACGGAGTATACCTGATAATAGGCACAGCAGGTAGGAAAATACCATTGCAGTAGTTCTTTTAGGCAGGGATGAGAGTTTTCCAGATTTTCACGGAATTCCAGATGTATGCTCTTTTTATAAGAGCACTCTCATCTCTGGTTAGGTCATAAATAATACAAATATCTAATATCACGGAAAAAGTATTTTGTATAGGCTTTGGCACTTTTCTGGCACATTCTCTGAAAGGTTTTTACTAAAGGTTTCACTCGAAAATTCATTTCATGCAATCGCTGGCTTCATTTGTACCATTTTTCAGCCCAGAAGAGTTGTCAAAGGTAAATAAGTGATTTGTTTGTTTCCAGTGTTTTAAATATGGTTATATTTTTCAGCTGTTCAAACGTGAAGTATTCAAAAGATTTGCCAACTGCTAGTGTTATTGTAATCTTTCATAATGAAGCATGGTCTGCTCTTCTTCGTACTGTCCATACTGTGCTTGCAAGATCTCCGCCACATATGCTGCATGAAATAATATTAGTTGATGATGCTAGTATCACTGTTTCAACTTATAGTAAGGAACCGTCCACAAAATTCGTATCGCAATTTGTACCATTTTCATCATAGAAATAGTATCATTGTACATACTAAGTATGCTCAGAGACACTACTTCTGAATGAAAATTGGTAGGATTTTTCATACGAATTTTTGGAACAGCTCCAAGGCACAAACTATACATATTTTGTTCAATTTTATCATTGAATGTTCTAAAATCAATACAATTTTGTAGATGGGTCTGACAATAATTTTTAACCATTTGATACCTAATGTCTATTTCGTGGTATTTACAAAATGGTCATACACACTTTAACAATCCTGAAGCATTTGTGTATGACCATTTTGTTACCAATCTGAGGCATTAATGGGTTAAAATTGTATACATCAGTAGTAGATTTAAATTTATGTAGTTTAAAACGTCAAATACATTCAAAATATTTATTGGATGAAACAAACAAAAAAAAATCATGATACTCTAGTTAATAGCATGGTTCCCATTTTACTTTTTAGGATTCGTCTCAGAAATTCTCTTAAATTCGTTTCAGAAAATTGTTTGATTATTTTTATGTGAGATTAAAGTGCCATTATGCATACAAAGTATACTCAAGGGCACCCCAGAATAAAAATTGATAGGACTGGAGCAAATGTTTGAGAGTATTCCTAAGACTGCAAACTGCAATATACTGACTAGATTGTCTCTTCATGTTGATGAATACTTTAATAGAAGAAACTTTCGCGAGTCGAAAAAGTCACAAAATTTTAGAAAGAAAATTTCGCGAATTATCTGTTTTGGGATTTTTCGCGTGAATTAACTTACGCGAATTCAACATTTAAATGAAATTTTTTACTCGGTTTTTACTACATGTAACGTCTTTGTTGCTTCTAACTTTAACTCTCCTCCACAAATACTCCCGCTATAAATCCGACTCTGTCTACTTCATATATTTAGATTTTTAGATTTCTTGACTTTTGTGAGTCTAAAACCACTTGTTTTCGCGAGAATAAACTTTTGCGATCTATAGATAACAAGTATTTCGCTGGTTTAAACTTTCACGATTTGGGCCTGAAATTGCGAAAGTTTCTTCTGTTAAAGTACCTTAAGGACGTTAACTTCTGCGGACATTAT
Organism: Bougainvillia muscus; assembly: GCA_032352715.1. Classification (NCBI taxonomy): domain Eukaryota; kingdom Metazoa; phylum Cnidaria; class Hydrozoa; order Anthoathecata; family Bougainvilliidae; genus Bougainvillia; species Bougainvillia muscus. The sequence continues at coordinate 6,676 of JAUCNQ010120760.1, forward strand.
TTTTGCGACATAAATTTTTGCGAATTTGGCTCGAAATGTAAAATGTAAACGCAAAATGTAGTCTCCCTGCGTGAATCGCAATAATAAATGTTGCAAAACTCTGGGTTTTTTTTACCTTCCATTCGCAAAGATTTATGTCGCAAAAACTATTGTCTGCATAAGTTAATTTCCTTAAAGGTAATAAGCCAAATTCTTTGTGCGATGATAATAGTTAACAAAGTATTAATTGATTTTTTCCTTTGTTAATATGCTAGATAAGTGGTTCTAATAAACTAGAAATTGTTAGAATTGAACGGGATTGATCCGCCCAAGGGTTCCTTTAATTTCATAAATTCGTTTCGTTATTTTTTTTTCATTAATTTGAATTTTCAATCAGAAGAAGTGTACATTGGCGGATCCAAAACAGGCTTAAGTCAAAGCAATAAATTGATTAACAAAAATCACTACTTTTTAATAGTTTAACAAAGGGTATAACCTTTTACAAGTGAGCGACCATTTATTAACTATTAAAAATTAATTAGATTAACTCTCCATCGTATTGTCTAAATCTGCTACAGTTGAAACTACTACTGAGATGAAAATGAAACGATTCAAAAATTCGTATGGAAATTTGTATCAATTTTGATACAGAAGGAGTGTTTTTGTGCACACTTGGTATGCACAAAAACACTCCTTCTGTGACGAAAATGGTTTGTGTTACATCACGAATTTTGTGGACAGGCCCTAAACAGGAATGTTTTGCTTAGGTCATCTTGGTAAAGATCTGCAAGATTATGTTGATACTTTGCCTAAAGTGAAATTAATACGTGCACCAAAAAGAGTTGGTCTTACACAAGCTAGACTGATAGGAGCAGATAATGCTATGGGAGATGTTCTAGTTTTCCTTGATTCACATTGTGAGGCTACTTTTGGATGGCTTGAACCTATGCTTGCAAGATTAAAACAGAATCGAAAATTATCAGTTGTTCCAGATATTGAAGTAATATCATGGAGAGATTTTGGATACAGTCAAGAAAAAGGTTCAAATAATCGAGGGATTTTTAGTTGGGAATTGATGTTTAATTGGGGACCACTTCCAGAGAAAGAACGTAAAAGAAGAAAGGCTGAATCCGATCCAATCAAGTAAGTTAGCATTTCACTCCTGAATGCCTTCATTAATCTTGTTTTAATTGGCTGTCCACAAAATTTTAATCACAAATCATCGCAAATCACAGAGGAAGTGCCTTACTGACTACACTTTTTTCCGTTTGAAAATTAATACCAATTTATAAACGAATTTTATTGACAGGCTCTTACACAGTTAGAGAATGTCAGTATGATAATATCATTGCATTTCCAATCTGCTGTGGCATATAAAATTATAAACAAGGAGTATATATTAGAAGTCGGGAGGATCGAACTCACACCAACTTCACCCTACTGGCTGTAGAGCAAAGTGCTGACCAACTGCCATAAACCGGTATTAAAGAAGCATATATATACATTGCGAATAGCATTTGTTATGTTATAGTTATAAGTTTCTATTATTTGACCTTCTAGAAAGTAATCTTTCTCGAGAGGAGAGCAAGTTCCTTAGATTTGCCAATAATTTATTTTGAATTTTATTCACAGACACATTTTATTTAAGCATCTAGTTAAACACTATGATAGTTTCTCTGTGTTAGAAATGGTTTTAGCAACGTTGGCAAGCCTTTTAACAGCTTTTTATTTCTTAGATCCCCAACAATGGCTGGAGGTCTATTTGCCATGGAAAGAGAATATTTTTTTGAAAGTGGTGCTTATGATAGAGAACTCACTTACTGGGGTGGTGAAAATGTTGAAATGTCTTTTAGGGTAAGTTTCTTTAGCAACTTAGCTTAACGTTTCGTTTCAATGATTTGTTTCACAAAGTGTTTCATTCTAGTCCCAATAAAAATTGTCAATTTCTTTTGAATTATTATTATATGAAAGAAAATTCTTTCTTGAAAAAGTCAGGACCGATTTTTCAAAGGTACATTAATCTTCAATACCTTAACCTAGGATTAAATGCAGTAACAGCTCAGTGATAAGAGTGCCTGTGTTATATGACAGAAGTAACTCAGTAACTAACTCTGTCAAAACAACTAAGAACTTCTAGTATTCGTTTAAGGAGATATGGGGCACGTAATCTTCTGGCACACACGCAGAGAATGTTATGGTCTTTTTTCTAACTCTTACAAACTCAAATTAATGACATCACCATGTGGACTAATCGACTCTTACCACGCTTAACGAAATATGGCAGTGGGTTAGCACTTAGTCTACAACCATCAGAGTGAAGTTGGTGTGAGTTCGATCCTACACGTCCATTAAATCGCACATCATTCTCTGCGTGAGTGCTAGAAGATTCTGTACCTCATAGGACATACAATACAGTGGAGCAAGTTCGCATCCTAATTCTCACAATGTGAAATAACAAGCGGAGATAGATAGAGATAGATGTTAATATATGTTTGAGATGGGGGGGGGGGGGGGGTAGTTATACCTATAATACGTTGAAAACTGATATTAACAAATTATAGTTTATTAAAACCGGTGGATTACGCTCAATTACAGATCCAGCTCTAGTCAGATCATAATGGAGAACTAGAAGTTTTATTTCTTAATAGTTTAATGTATAATGATGGTCTTAAGACCATCATATATCTATTAAGCAATTAAAAAGTAATGACTTTGAGTCTCTCTTTTACTGCTCTGACTAGGTAAAAACTTGTTCTGAATCTGCCTCTAAGGACACGTTTACATGAAGACTTTCTATAGACGAAATGAACTGTAATGGCTTCTGTGATTGGTTAAATTTTTCCATTGGAAAAATTTAACCAATCACAGAAGCTATGACAGTTCGCAACGATTTTCCCGCAACGATTTTCCATATAAACGTGTCCTATCAGTTAAATCCCCCTTCAAACAGACAGAGCCCCAAATGTTAAGGAACAAAATTCTCTTTTACTCCTATCAATTTTCATTCTAAAGAAGTGTTTAAATGCATACTGTGTATGCAGAATGCCACTTCTTCTTAGATGTAAATGAAGCAAATTTTTGAGACGAACCCAATCAATTAGTATGAGTAGCACTTGGTAAAACCCAGCAAATCATGATACAAACAATGTGAAAGGTAATTGACCAGTGGACATTTCGTCGGCCATTTTGTTTCATGAATATCTCTGTGAAATCGACATGATTGCTCTAATGGTTGTTTGCTTTGAAGCATGTAGATTTCATGTATAACTTTCTTGTTTAGCATTGTATATTTTGAATGATTTGAACAAAGGGAATCATTTCTGCTGAGGTTGCTACTTGTTATTTTGCTGATATCTTCTTTAACTGGGTCGATTTGTGGTTCTTTTTGTTTTAGATATTGTCTTCTTTTTTTGCTTTCAGGATTGCACTTTTGTTTTTCAATGCTGTTTTTACTTGATCCCAAACACTTATCAGTGCTTGAATACCTTAATCGAGAACCAACATTTTCTGTCTTCCTTGTCTCTTCTCTGCTGATTGAAAACAATAGTTTCTCCCATAAAATTTCACTAGATGGAACTTTATCAAACTCTTGTGTGACATATGAATCATAATATACCATGTTATACAACGAATGGTCATATGACATATCACTTGGCCAATCAAAGTCGTTTTCTGTGTCATCAGTAAAGTTTGATATTATACTCGAACAATCTAGATCTTTTAGAATTTGCTGATCAAGCATGATATTTTCACTTGATTATAAAATAAAGAACTGTCTAACAAAGCTGCATTATAATTTCGCTTTATTCCTATCAAATTGCAATCAGAAGAAGTGTCTTTGTGCTTATTCTGTATGCACAATGATACTTCATCCAAGATAAAAATGAAAGAAATGAAAGAACGAATTAAAGCGCATTTTTCAGTCGAACCCGATTTGTTCTCTAAGGGTTCGTCTCAAAAATTCGCTTAGCAATTCGCTTAAATTCGCTTCGTAATTCGCTTCATTTTCATCTTAGA
>JAUCNQ010120771.1:0-10670 GCA_032352715.1 Bougainvillia muscus
ACACTAGTGTGAGTGATGTTAATGAAAACTTCAACTATTTATAGCTTACTCACTTTTGCCAGTTATGCTACAAACTTTGAAAATAGCATCAATAACATAGTGTGTAAAATCTATAGGCAAAATGTTATTCAATAGAGAAGAAAATAAATATTCTTGGTTTGATTTCGTACGAGATAATTTAAATATAATGTAGCAATAATTAGCATTTTATTCTTCTATTTTAATGAACTACCTCTTAACTAAAAAACCTATGCGAAGCTTCTAAAGCATGCTTAATAAAACTAATACCACAAAAATATTTAACTACAACAATGTACAAAGAGTATGTCCGTATTTAACAATCAATCCATTATATGTACATTTGAAGTACAACATGAAGATACTCATTTTTCTCCAAAGGGGAAAATGTTGGTGGTTATTAACAAGAGTTCAAATATACTGGATCAGTGTTTTCATTACAGGTATATAGTTTTTATAATTGTTGCAAATAAAAATCTAACCCTAAAAAAGATTTACTTTTTGGCAAAATTTTGGAATTCATGAATTCATGACTTTTTTATGATTTCCATGAATTCCAGAATAGTGGCCACCCTGGTCTGGGGAAATGATTGAGTGAACATCAATGCAGTGTAGTTTTGATAAAAACAAAAATCTTTAATCAAAATATGAAGATTAAATGAGTTACATTTAACGAGTTAAAAGTTCTACAATTGTAGCTTTATGAAATATTCTTTCATTTTTTCTTTACTGTATTTCCTTTCATGCACAGACATCTTTTATTATAAAAAAACATTTGTAAGAACTTAGGACTCGTTTATACGAAGACTTTCTATAGGCGAAATGAACTGTCATGTCTTCTGTAATTGGTTAAATTTTTCCATCCGAAAAATTTAACCACTCACAGAAGCCATGACAGTTCACGTGTCCTAATTCGTCATAGACTTATTACCGTGATGAATATTTTCGTTTTCTACAGTCTAATGACAGACACCGTGCCGTACATATGACATCTAAAAAACTTTAAAAGGTGAGGATAACATGACTTTTAAGAGATTATTTCACAGTGCGAATATGTTTTTAGATTATCTAAAGCTAATAAAAACATAATCTCTTGCATATGCCTTCGGAAGAGAAATGAAAATGAGATTCAAATTGTAAAAGCAGTGATGAACAGAGATTTTATATTTAAAGATCCATCGCCAGGTAGATTAAGCAAATTAATAATTAATGACTTTGGTTCTACATTGTACTGCTGTAACTAGGTAAAACAAGTTTTAAATCAATCCTGACCCGAAAAGTACTAAGTGTTTAAAAAAGTACTAAGTGTTTAAAAAAAACATAACTGTAACAAAACAAACACATAAGTTTTGGAGATTTCTTTACACAACCCAATTTGTAATGTGCCGTAATACTTTAAGTGGCTGTTGACAAAATTTGTACAGAAATTCAAATCAATTTTCATACAGAAGGATTTAGTGGACTTCAGTCCACTTCAAGGATTTCAGTCCCTAAAAGACTGTCCACAAAATTCTTCTCACAAAATCATACCGTCTATATCATAGAGGAGTACCTTTGTGCATATTTTGTATGAACAAAGACACTTCTGCTGAATGAAAATTAATATCATTTTCACCTTAGATGAAGTGTCATTGTAACACGTAAGTGTTGCAATAACACTTCATCTGAGGTGAAAATGAAAGGTGAGAATGAAAATTAATAGCAATGAAGCAATTTTTTAAAGCAAATATTTGAGATTGTTCCTTAACATTTGTGGTCAGCTGTTATTTCCATACAAATTTTATTAACGGATATTCCTATGAAGCGGTATCACTGACAAATTCATCACAACTCGTTTCGTCGCGTTGTAACACGATTCGCATAAGCACAACTCGAGTCGTCGTGCTGAAAACGGTTTCGAATGACCAACCAATTTTGTTAGCTAATTATGTTTCGCCGAAGCAAAACATGGCAAGTCGAATTTCATGTAAAGTTACGTCATGTCGTGTCGTGAAATTGTAAGTCAAGTCGTGGAGTCACAGACCTGCTCTTTCATATTTTGTTCATTTCATTTTTTTCTGGTCGGTACTTTGTTGCATGTTTTCATAGCAGTATAGCCAAGCTGGAAAATCCATGAGGAAGAGTAAGAAAAAAAGAGATGTTTTAAGACTTAAGACACTCAAAAACTGTACTCACTTTTGTAGGTGTATCCGAGCATACCACGATGCCTTCCTACCTTCTGCTCTTCCCTCTCTTTCTCCCACACCACATGCAATGAGGTTCATGCCTTCCCCGCAATTAAAATTAGTTAAAAAAAAATATATATATATATATAATAATTTACTGACCAGATGTTTTACTTTTTCCAGTCCAACTCAAATTGTGTTTTGACACGACAAGTTGTGTTTTGACCCCTTGAAACCATAATGTACCTATCTTGCTGCATGATTTTGACTGCATGTGTCTGGTCATTCGAAACGGTTTTCGAAACAACGAATCGTTTTACGGCGCGACAAAACGAGTTGTGATGAATTTGGCAGTGATACCGCTTCATACATTCTGATGTATTGAGCATATCATGCTCCATATGTTTTGTTATCTTCGAAGGTAAATTTATATTTAGATAATCTGATAACAGTAAACCCACATTTATTAATAAAAAAAAAATCTCTTCCAATTAAAGAGCGAGGCTGATCAATAACAAGGAAATATATAGTTGTTCACATAATAATCAATAATAAGCTTGAAGCTCAAGAAACCAATTTCACCAAAGAAGAATTGCCTTTGTGCTTACTTTGTATGAACAAAAATATACTTTCCTGAAATGAAAATAGTATTATTAAACATGACATGAAGTTATGAAGTTAATTTTAACTGTTAAGGAGATGAAAGTAGCATGTTTACGAAAAATGATGCAAAGCCAGGTTTCGAAGTTAAGTTTTTTAAGTTTGGTGTGATGTAACACCTTAGCAAACATCCAAAAAATTAATATCAATTTTCATTTAGTAGGAGTGAGACATATGATTGCGATATGAATGTTGTGGCCCTTTCCTTTCTTTAACTTTGGAAACCAAAAAAGGATAATCTGTCAATTAGGGACTGTCCACAAAATTCGAATGGAAATTTGTATCAAATTTCATGCAGAAATTCATTGTGAGTATGCACAAAGACACACCTTCTGCGAGGAAAACGGTACGATTTGTGATACGAATTTTGTGACCCCTTACCTTCTTTTAACTTTTAATACTGTCATTGTATAAAAGGAAACCAAAAAAGGATATTCTTTCATTTACAGTACCCACATTCAAATGGCATTATAAAAACAACACGGATTCACATTAGAAATATATAAAAAAATAAATGTAACAGGAAGAGTTTGTTTACCTCAACGTGCTAGCTATCTTCTTTGTAAGGAAAACCTTAACCTGTTAAACAATTAGTAGTCTTATGTACAGACATAAGTAAGAAAAATAACTTTTTTATAATAACAAGTACATTTTACCACAAGAAGGAAAGAAAGCAAACAAAGTTATTTTTGTAAAATAAATTTTTTATGTGTAATATTTAGAACTGGTTTATGAAGTTTGTAAGGCACTTTCTCAAAAAGTTGTTTCATTGTTACATCAGGAGCTTTTGTAAATAACAATTCCTGATCAAGTATCAACAAATGACTATTGGTGCCCATATATAACATCCCCCATAACCTATTTGGAGTCCCCTAAAGAAAAAAAACTAGGTATTTTTAGAGCGCTTTTACACAAATATTACCTTTTTTAAATTGATCAAATGCTGCCTTCCATTTCTATTCTTACCTGTCGCGAAATCCTTCCAAAATATCATCTTGTTCTTCGATCGTACCTTCCAAATCAAGGTATTGTGAATTATGTGATAGTTGAAGTGAACAGTCATCAAGCTAAAAAAATAAAATTTTACTTAGATATGCCCTAATCCAGCCCTTTTTATAAGGTAATGCAATGTAGAAAATATATTCTGAGGGCTCTTTTACAAAACATTTCCCAGCGATTCTATGCCGACCTGTTTCACTTGCATGGTTGGCATGCCGATAAATTATTTTAATAAGGTCGGCAAAACCGACGTAGTTGCATCTATATAAACAGTGCCAGATCCATCCCTAGTCAGAGCATCTTGATCTGAAAACTTAAGCTTTAATTCGTTATACTTTTTGGTACGATGATGGTTCTTTAGAGATAGGTCTTTAGACTTCGAGTTTCCATATTTATTGCTGTTACTAAGTACAATCATGTGCTAAATCCGCCTCTAATAAATGACTCGCTTACGGAATAAAGATATCGCTCGAATGAACTAATGCTTATTTTCCCAACCACATCTATAACATTTTAACAAATTACAGACAAGTAAGTTAAGACTATGAGAGTCGGGCCTTTGTGTACTGACGCTTAGTCCTCATGTTTGGGGTTCACAAGTTTAAACGTCCCCCACTCGTCTGTCGCAAATATCATGTGGGTATAATATGTCCTGACCTACAGAAATCGACATTGCCAACCTAAAAATATGTCAAGGTCGGCAAAATTTTGCCAGCCTACGGCCTGTTACGATCGGCACTTGCGTGCCAACGTCTTCGAACTTACTTCCCACTTACGTGCCAACGTCTTAAAAGAAAACAGGGTCTAGTCTAGAAAAGGAGGGCAGGGTCTGCCCAGTTTAGTAAGGGCAATATTTATTTATTAAATAAATTTTTTAAATAACTATTGCCCTTATTAAACTGATCTGATGTGCCCTCTTTTCTAGATTAGATTCTGTATCATAACTAACAATTATAAACTAACACAATAATTATAACTTTAAGATAGTCTCAGTATAATTTTTATCTTATAGAATGTCATAATAACTAATTATTTCTGAAGAATACACAAGGATTGTTGATTTAATGTTTAAACCTTTAACAATCAAAGGATTAATTAAATTTTTAAACAGACAAATAGAAATAAACTTTATAAATAAACAAAACAAGTCTAAGAAAAATGCAAATTTTAACCATATAACTTATTAAAAAATTTTGTATGGGAATTTTATTCCAACACATTTAAAAATATGAATTTTAAAAAGTCTTTAGATCTGAGATGGAATTGTCTAAAATAAACACAGGAATTGTTGTTAAGGGCATATTTTAAAATGTGTACCAAAATATTCTTTAGGTAATGTAATAGGACCTCTAGGAAAGAGAGAACTAGATGTTTGATAAAACCTCTTATTCCTAGCTCACGAAATTGTTCAATTGTTAAGTATTGTCCTTGCACAAAGATACTCCTTCTGCATGAAAGTTGATATACATTTAGTGGACAGTCCCTTATCCGTGTTCAGGGTTAGTACAGCATCTTTTTACAAAGTTCTAAAATACCTAGTTTTCTAAAGACTATTTTACATAGAAATTTCTTCTCCATTATTCAAGGGGTACCCTTTAAAGGGCTGAAAAAGGGCCCGGTCTTGAAGGAAATTAAACTGAGTATTGATTTATCACAGTATAGCCATATTGCTATTATAAAACCAACACAATCATGCGCAAGCTTTCGACTGTCTCCAATTTTTCTTTAATTCGTTTCCCAAATCGTTTTATTGTCAGACAAAGTTTTTCTATTACTATATATAAATTACGTTTTTACATGGCTAGCCTCACTAATTTCGAGGGATGTAATATACCCTATCTATAGTTTCAAGGGGCCAAAGAAGGTCCTATTAGTATTTAAAGCTAGTATTTGAACCTATAAAGACACTGCTCTGACAGACAACCCCATGACACTGATTCATCTCATTTTCGTGGAGTGTAGCAGAGAGAATTGATTCACAGTGCTTAAGTCTCTGGGCAGGCTTTGATTGGTAACAGATGCTCTAACCACTAGGATACAGAGAACTAAAAAAGTATATAGTATCATCATTCTTCTGAATGAAAGTGAATATACAAAGTGAATCATTGAGACAGTTTCTTAACAGGATGGCTTCACATTGGGGTCTTGCTTGCAGGGTAATTATTCGATTTTTTCTGCTTAGTGCATAATTATGAGATAAAATGGTAGAATTAAAATTCCTCAGAAGGTTATATATATATTATGATCGTAAAAATATTTTAAGGCAGAGAAAAATCACTAGAACAAAGACAACAGGGTCATACGCATGCTAGACGAAGGAGTTTTGAGTCAGCAAACTTTGGAAGAGATTTACTTTCTTCCCAAATTCCTGTTCCCAAGGTTTAAACTAAAAAATATCGTATTTATCATCAAGATTTTAAGTATCAATTAAACAGTCTGAGTGTAAAAAAATTCACTAACCACAATAAACAACACGTAAGAAAAAATATATAATAAAGCTAAGTAACTTAAATTACAATTTAATGAGAGTTAATTTTCGTTGGTATTTTATTAGGCCTGAAGAGGAAATATGTTATGCCAAATGATTTCCTTTAAAAGGAAAGCAACACTTAATAAACCTACAACTTAATTAGTAATCATTCTTAGTCAACATAACATTAGAAATCAACAAAAACATATTTATGCTAGCTAAAAACTGTTGAGTGACAATTAATTCATCTATATTCAATATATCCTGTCATGTCAAGTAAAATTTCATATCCTTGTTGCTTATCTAAATTTCAACTCAGTTAGAGACAGTCCACAAAATTTGTATGAATTTTTTTATCAATTTTCATACAATAAGTGTCTTTGTGCATACCAAAACCACTTTTACTGCGACGAAAATAATTTGTATTACGATACGAATTTTGAGGACGGCCCCTTACTTATCTTAATTCCAACTTAGTTACAAAACTGTTACATTCAGATATTTTATAGGGAATAAGAACACAAAGTTTGTGGCACATCACACATGTCACTAATTTATAGAGAAGATTCAGTTTCGTTTCATTCCTAATAATTTTCACCTAAGATGAAGTGTTATTGTAACACTTACGTGTTACAATAACACTTCATCTAAGGTGAAAATGAAGAGAACTGCTAAGCGAATTTAAGCGAATTTTTATATTATATATTTGTTTATATAACCTGTGTTCTAGTTCATTTATAAACCTAACAACAAGATATTTTTAAACATTTAATTTGTTTGAAATTCTAAAGCACAAACTGCTATATAGACAAGCAAGGTCATGGCCTCAGTTCAGTCCTAGTCAAGTCATACAATAAGTCACACAGTCTTCATTGAAGTCTTCATAAGATTAAAGCAGCTCAAATGAGCACTGAAACAATTTACAGGAAAATAAGTTTTCCTGCTATTAAATAAAATATACCCCCTAAATTCCACAAATATGACGATAATGAATGCACTGATTGTACAAGATTGTTAAAACGTAATTCTAGATTTTATTCTCAGGCCAAAAAAAGATAGAAATAAGTTGTTAAATAACCAAAATAAGCTTAAATTAATAGTCATTTGAGTCATCAGTGCACATAAATCTATCATCTATATCATAAAAATAAAGTTATTTGCCAAGAAGACAAATAAAATATAGAAAAAAAGAAACAATATGAACTGGAATGAATCATGAACCATGCACTAATCCACAAGGCCTTTTAAGAATACGCCAATCAGATGCTTTTCCTTGAAACCCGGCTCCTTTATATAAGTATTCTCTTTAAACTGATCTGACACTGACCTCATATTCTAGATAGACCCTGACTGTGTCCAGGATGTATGATGGTCGAAATAGCGGTCAGAGTTTTTCACGTTGTCTGATTACAATTCAGTTGGAGCGAAAAAACATGTAATTTTTCTTAACGTTATCTCAGCAGAATTTGAATTAATTTTACTCCATTATGCTCACTTTGAGTGCTTTTAGAAGATCTTTAAGAAGCAGAATGGCTCTTAAAACTTTCTTACCAACAAAGTTTGTTTAACATTTATTTATTGGCCAAACATATCAACCAATGCATATGTATATAGATCCAGGAGGTCTATAATGACAGGATTGAATGGCCAAATCGAACATTTCTAGGACATTACACAACATTTAGCAAGATGACATTAATTGATTTCTAATTCTAATGGTTTGTTCACCGTAACACTGTGTATTCAACAAGTTTCAATGGAAAACAATCCAGCTAGAGCATAAACGAGGGTGCCACGTATTCCTTTTTAGATTTATTTATTTTAATTTAGATAATAACTACCTCTTTACTCCGTAATTTGGGGGGTAAAAATCTCCTATCTGATTTACTGAGGTATTGCGGGGGCAACCTAGAGGTGAGCTTGGTGGACACTGCAAGGACCTGTCATTATGACGTTAACCATGCACCAAGTTGTCAGCAGTTGTTACAAGCATATGTAAAGCATAATAAAATAATAACATTCTATATATAAAGAATTGTTAGTTTCTAACTACAGTATATATAGATCAGTGACAGTATATATATATATACATAATAATTATGTTACTTTTAAGGGAGAGACATCCATATCAGCAAAACGTCAATTTGATGTTTTAGTCTTATTTCCAATTATTTATACAGGATAGCCACTTCAGTGTTGAAATACTGTTATCAATGTGGGTCCTGCTTCGGGTCCTGGTTCTCGAGAACTTAATTTAAATCCTTTAATTTGTAGGTCCACATCAGCTTACTTACTCACTTACTTACTTACTTAGGGGGGGGGGGGGCAGAATCCGCCCCCTCCCCAGGGCTAATACGGTTAAAGCTCCCATTTGAGCTACAGACAGGAGAGTGGTCATTGAAACCACATGATAACATTGGAATTCAACACCTCTGCTCGGCCAGACAACCACCAACCAAGTGCCTAAAACGTCACTCAAGCATGGCCAGTCAAGGTAGCTGTAGCTAGCTAATGCTTTCCCGGTTGCAATTTTCGCCTCAATGTTTTTTCCTACCAAGCAATTCAAAACGAACAGGTAACTATGGCCAGCTCTACCTATCACACAGTTCATTCAAAAAAAAATTTTTTGTTGAGTGAGTCCATCATGATATAGAATGCCATAACTAACATGAGTTCTGCTGTAAGTTCTACTGTTAGGCCATAACTGCTACGATAGTCTCTCGCGAACAGAAAGAAGTGTGGAAAATCAATCTGATCAAATTTGTTACTGCCACGTAAATGTCAAGTGATTGTGAAAACCCACCCACCCACTCATGACTCAAAACATTCAAAACGTCAAATTGACGTTTTGTGTTGCAATATTGGTATGGATGTCTCCCCTTATAGTTAAATCATCTGGAGAGAAAAAACAACCTCTCAGTCTTGTAATGAACCCATACTGTAGAAGAACTTTACCTTGAAAGTGCTTGAAGAACGACTTCACTAGCTAGGATGGTTTGCATGGATATTTTTCAAATTCACAAAATTTTATAGCATCTGCATAAAATGGGATCCCTCATTACTTTCCAGGATTCTCAAAGACTGTGTATCCTAAGCATTTTTTAGTCACGTTTATGAAATGCATAAAGGAAACGACGAATAGTTCATTTATCAACACAAAAATACTTACATTGTGTGGTGCTTTCAAAAGCCTGTGTACTGCCGTTAATTGCGTTGAGATGGGTACAGTTGGTCGGAACGTAAATGTTGGAGGCCTAGATGGCTCCGGAAAGCTGGTACTGTTGAAGGGGTCTGTATCGTCCAAATATTGCACTTTAAACTCAAAAGAATTCGCCATCGTTCCTTCATCTTATATTTTTATTTGTTCAACTTCTTGATCTTTTCTGCGCCATTTCTCCATCCTGCTATATTGACATTCCCATTTACGCATGCGCCTTAATTTTGTAAACATTACAGAATGCTGACATGCCACAAGTAGAAAATTGTTTGGTTTAACAGTCACGTGTGAGAATAACCTTGATCAAAGTGCGCAACAAATGATCGCTGCCACATTTTGACTACATCATCATCATAAAGCACCATTCCGTAAATTAAATTTACATAATGCGTGTATAAAATTCAGTTATAAAACACCTCTGATTTCATAGAAAAAATTATAATTCTATGACGAACAGCTCAATTTCACAGGAGAACTATTTTCTGTAAAATTGACGAACACGTGCAATTTCACAGGAGAAAAGTGACTGACGAACACCATTTTTGACGAACAGCTACCACTGGCTGCATTCTGAAGCGCAATTTTCACAGGTGTATCATCGGGTAGCGGGATGACATGCCCTAACCATCCCATTCTACGTTTTTTGATAGTATTACTCCATACTATATCTGTTTTCGTTTTTTCGCACAGTTCTTTGTTTGTAATAGTTTTTGGCCATTTAACATTTGGAACATGAGATCGAATAGTCTTCTGTTTCTTTAGATTTTGTCATTGTCCATAGATGATTTTGTCTTTGTCACATTTTGACTACCTTATCGGTAAAAACTTCGTAGGTACAAATTTTCGTCGGTGCAAATAAATTCACTTGCCGTCGCACCGACGAATAATACTTGCCGACGAATAATTTGTACCATTTCTGGCGGGACAATTCGTGCACTGCTGTATACCGATCGTTTGTTTTGGCTATTTACTGTTTTTTTTTAGTTATCAGAGAAGGAAACGGCAAACACAAGAACAAGTGATAGATACTCAATCGGTACCCTACCAAAGTTTAAGATAACTGTCAACGGAAGCAGCCATCTGTACGTGTTCTTCAAATTATGTGTTCTGTAAATATTTGAAAAATTCCTACAGAAGTGTC
>JAUCNQ010120782.1:0-10670 GCA_032352715.1 Bougainvillia muscus
CAGATGAAGTGTTATTGTAACACTTAAGTGTTACAATAACACTTCATCAAAGGTGAAAATGAAGCGAATTGTGAAGCAAATTTAAGCGAATTTAAGCGAATTTTTGAGACGTACCCTAAGTCAATATGAAAATAATCTTTCGTTTCTTTAGTAAACAATCTAAATATGAAGGATATCGTCCTATTTCATGTAGTGGCTGCTACTAAGTGTATACTGCTTTTTGATACAGCTTTTTATGCAAGCATCTTCTTTATTATATATTTTACTATTAGAGAAAATCTTCGACGCAGATTTTCTCTAAAAGTCAAATAACAGTGCATAATCCACATCTGATTATCTCCAACCTCGATCTCAGGGTAGAGGTTGGATTATCGCGATACGGTGTACATTCATAGTGGCGAATCCAGTCCTAGTCAGAGCAACACGATGAAGAGCTAAACGTTTTAATTCTTAATAGCTTTTTGTATGACGATGGGTCTTTAGAGACCCATCATCATACAAAAGCAATTAAACATTAATGAGTTTGAGTCTCCATTCTACTGCTGTGACCAAGTAAAACCATGTTCTGAGTCCGCCTCTGTTTCATACAGCGTACGTTCTTTCATTTGTAGAATAATGATGGAAAGTTTAGTATCATGACATTACTTGGAATGGCACGTGGTGTTTCGTCTGGAATGAAATATCTTTCAGAACTTGGATTTATACATCGGGTAAGCATGTTTTTGGAATTGTCTAAAAAAATCGCTTTATATATTCGCTTCATTCCTGTCAATTTCCATCTCAAATGAAGTGTTATTATGCATACTCTGTGTGCACAAAAAACACTTCGTCTGAGGTGACAATGAAGCGATTTGTGAAACGAGTTAAAGCGAATTTTTGAGACGAACCCTTAGCAGCTGACTATATAGTGTTGTCATTTAAGCCTCCACATAGACAAATCTAGTTTTTAATAATATCACCCCAGAGTGCAAAAGTCGCAAGCAGCAATAAGCCTTAAAAGGATAATCTCAAATCGCACCATTTTCATTATAGAGCAAGTTTCTTTGTGCATACTAAATATGCACATATACACTGAATAAAAATTTAGTTTCTCTACGAAATTTGAGTGGTGAATTTCTATAAAATACTTACTATATAATTACTACTATATAATTACGGATACTCTCTATGGTATTTACAACTAAGCAAAAGCTAAAGATAACATTTTACAACTTCTTTCCATGTTATAGGACTTAGCAGCTCGAAATGTACTTGTAAACAAAGGCGATATTTGTAAGATTGCAGACTTTGGTATGAGTCGTGAATTAAAATGTGATGAGACCTATGATACGAGGGTAAGTTGGTTTCAAACCCTTTAATTCATAATGTTGTAAAATGTCACGTATACCTTAACAATCCTGCATCATATGCTGCATGGTTGTTTAAAGTACGTGTGACCATTTTTGGACATCCTGATTTAAAGGCTAGATTTCATAACTTTAACCAAGGTTACAAGTACAAAAGGAAATAAGGGTCCGTCTCAAAAATCTGCTGTATAAATTCGTCTCATTTTAACCAATTTTCATACAGAAGAAGTGTCTTTGTGCATACTTTGTATGCACAATGACTCTTCATCTGATATGAAAATAAAACGAGTTGTGAAACGAATTAAAGGGAATATCTTGGGCGAGTTTTATGGCTGCTTAACTTGTGACAAACAGATACAGTCATATCACATTGTTTAAAACGGTTGGTTGCCAGTATTTAACACTATCGCTGTGTACTTCTCATAACAGGGCAGTATTTTAGTTTTGGGTTGATTTTAACGTCTTGGAACACTGCTTGGAAGTTGGGACAATCCGTTTCGGATTACATAATCGAATCGTGGTCGTCTGAGCAAAAATAAAGTGTTGAACTCCAGTGCCATCTTTGTGGGTTCAATACTCGCTACTGTCCATAGCTCAAATGGGAGCTTTAAAAAGAAACAGGACCCGAAACAGGAACCACATTGATCGACACGTGGCTATCCTATATAAATAATCGGGAATGAATAAATAAATAGGATTATTCGACGTGTAGCGAAAATCTGCATTTGATTATCTCTAAATGTCAAATAATCATATGTAATCCGAAATAGATTTTCCCGATTTTCATGCAGTTAAACTATAAAGAAAAACGTAAACAGTGACGAAAAAGTATATTTCAAAATTATTTTCATTTTAGGGTGGTAAAATCCCAATAAAGTGGACAGCACCTGAGGCTATCGAGTTTAAGAAATTTACAACCGCTTCAGATGTATGGTCATATGGTATTACTTTGTGGGAGATTATGTCTTATGGCATAAGGCCATATTGGAATTGGGCAAATTATGAGGTATGAGTGAAACATTTTATTTATTGTCTAGTCGCCTTTTTTGCCAAATTTTATTCTTAAAGCTATGGAGAAAGTAAATATGCTACTACTTGGTTCTCACTTTTTTACTAGTAGTATATTGGTGTATTAGGGTCGTGTCGTTTCATTTTTTAATGATGGTCTAATTAGGTTGAGTACGTATTTATTGTGATGTTTTTAGACTTTAACCGTTCAGTTTTCTAAAGCAATCAGCTTCCGTTGTGAATTACACTGACATTAGCTTGGTCTATGAAGAAATGATAAAATCTTAATTTCACCGAATAAGTTTGATTTCTTATTAATTTTAATGTAAATACGTTTTCGCCAGAGAAGAAGTGTCTTTGTGCATACTAAGTATGCACAATGACCCATCTTCCGGGATGAAAATTGATACGAATACCGAATTTCCTAGTTTTGTGCATGGTTTCTGAGGCTTTCTTCCATTTTAATATCTTACTATTATATTTAGGTTTTGGAACGACTAGCAACTGGTTATCGTCTACCACCGCCATTGGTATGTATTTATATTTACTCGTTTATGTTTTCAACCCAAAACTGTCATTTCATTTTTTATCTCAGTTAAAGCGTCGTTTTGTATGACAATTGATAAGGTGGAAAGAATTTAGAGCGAATTTCTGAGACGATCTCTAATACAGTCCAACCCCGCTTAGTGGAACCCTGGATAAGTGGGACCGTTTTTTAATGTCCTTTCAATGAAAATGCCTGCTAACGTTATTCGTTAAGTGGAACTTTATCCCCCTTGCGTGTCCCACTGAACGGGGTAAAACTGTATTTTCAAACTGAATACCACTGCACGAAATCCAACTGTGTCCGGACTTTTTTTCAGTCCGTATTCGTCCGTATTAAGACAGAATGCTAGCATTTTGTCTTAATACCGACGTATACGGACTGAATACAGGAGTAGACGGACTGTATAAAGGTCCGGATACAGCTGGATTTTGTGCAGTGCACACACAATATAAATTGTATATCGCATAAGAGTTTCAGTTTCATCTCAGTAAAAGTGTCATTGTGCACACTATGCTCAAAGACACTTCGTCTGAATGAAAATTGAAAGGAATAAAGCGTACCAATTTCTCATACAAAAGGAGTGTCATATATGAATTATGCAGTATGATTTGTGATACGAATTTTGTGGACAGTCCCCTAATAGTTACAACTTTGTTTTTTTCTGTAGGATTGTCCAAAAGTAGTACATGATCTAATGTTACATTGTTGGCATAAAGATAGAACAAAACGACCAAAATTTGTCGTTATACGAGAAGCAATAGAAGAATGGATTAGATACCCTGATTTGTTGAAAGATTTTGCTTCAGTTGTCAAAAAAACGTAAGCAATAACCTTGTAATGATTTCAATTCTACTCCACTAGGGTGTTGTTTATCCTAAGGGAGCGTCTATGTTTTTAAGATTCTTAATCTTTTAACTCTCCATCATGTTGCCCTGACTTGCTAAATCTAAAAGATGTTAAGATAGAATTCACTCACATCTCGCAACTTCTACCATATCAAAAGCCTTGTACATCGTAAATGTCAAAAAATCGTATCTATTCGAATTCTTATTATCCCGATTTTCATGTAATGAATGAAAAGCATAGTGCATTTTTTTAATTGATTTATATGAGATGATCTCTTTCTGTTTAGTGACGAAAATATCGATTATGGATCATTCGAAACTATAGGCCATTGGTTAGAATCAATAAAAATGCAACAATATACACAGTACTTTCTAGATAAAGGTTATTCTGCACCAAGAGATGTAATTCTTTTACAACTAGAGGATCTAGAGGAACTTGGTATTGAAACTATTGGTCACCGTAAAAAAATCTTTAAAGCTGTGCGAAATACAAGACAACAGGTAAAATTAACTCTGTAATGGAATGCTATTATTGTATCCCAATTTTATTTTATGTGAAATCAGTCTACAACGCTGTGTCCAACATTGCAATGAAAAGTTATGTTATCCTTTAATGATTTTATCAAACAACTTGCTAAAATCTGGAGTTTACTCCAGATTTCAGCAGGTTGCTTGATATAATCCCTATAATCCTTTGTGGTTGTCTGGCCGAACGGACTAAGGTGTCGAATTCCAATGACACCTTTGTGGGTTCAATCCCTGCTACTGTCCGTAGCTCAAATTGGAGCTTTAAATAGAACCAGGACCCGATTAAACAGGACCCACATTGATAACAGTGTTTCAACACTGAAGGGGCCATCCTGTTTAAATAATCGTCAATAAATAATAAATAAATAAATAATGTAAAACATCATATTTTATGCATTGAAATATTTTCAACAATTAGGCAAACCAGTTCTGCAAGTCACAAGTGGTACCGTTTACAAAATTCGTATCGTAAAGCGTACCATTTTCACCACAGATGCAGTGTCTTTATGCACAAAGACACTTATTTTAAATGAAAATTGGTACGAGTGTATGTACTAACTTGTTGCCATTTTCCGATGGAATGTTATCACTTTATATCGTGTTGTTCCATTTCCATAGAATCTTTCGTTATGAGTTGATTCATAGTAGTACCCCCCCCCCCTCCCCCTTCTAAACCATTGATTGTAGTGTCCTTTTTGATAGCGTGAGCAGATAATATCGTCCCATTTTCATTTCAGAAGAAGTGTCATTGTGCATACTAAGCATGCGCAATGACACTTCTTCTGAAAGAAAATTGATACAAATAAAACGGATTTGATATTGTCATTATTTAGAAGGACGTAAACCATGTTTTTCTTCTCTTAGGTAGAAGGAAGAACGGTGAGTCGAAGTAGTAGCTCGGAAATAACAATGCCACCAAAAGTTAAACGTACTGCAAGCTCTGCTGGTGCATTGAAAAATGCTTTATCTAAGAAACTTTCTTTTGGCATCAAAAATGCTGGTTATGACAAAAGTTCTTTAAATAAAGAAACTAAAAATACATTAACAAAGAAAACATCGTTTAGTTGTGTTTAGATGATTTAGAGTATCGACTGACACGAAAGTAGAGTGCATTTTGAACTCGAAGAGAATCAGAGCCACTGAATAAAAGTTATGTTATCCATTAACGATTTTATCAAACAACGTGATGAAATGAAGGTTGTATCATAAAATTCTTAATGTAAAACGTAAAACAGCTTTTGAGGCACGAAGTGGAGTGGATTTAGAAATCAAACGAAATCAGGAACACAAAGTTATAAATTTACACCAGCTTTATTATATTCGATAATGAGCCAATGGTGACGTAAACATTAATCAATTTATCACAATGGAGAGTTGTTGTTTTTAAATTTCAATCTTTGTGCTTTTGGTAATCTATCTTGTTTATTTATCGAAGTAGATGTAATACGATTTGAATTCATGTTGCTCACAATATTAAAGCATTTCAAGAAGACGTATTTTACAAGAAAACACCATCAAATTTATATAATATTATGTTTGTATGGCCACGTTTACATGGAAAATCGTTGCGGGCGAAATGAACTGTCATGGCTTCTGTGATTGGTTATATTTTTCCGACGGAAAAATTTAACCAATCACAGAAGCCATGACAGTTCATTTCGCCTATAAAAAGTCTTCATGTAAACGTGCTCTTAGTAAACAAATTATTCGGAAGAGGTGTCTTTATGCACAAACAAACCTCGTCTGTGATAAAAAAAATGGTACGTTTTGTTATACGAATTATGGGGCTGCTCTTTTATGCATGATAGTAAAGTATATACCTTGAGACAATTATCAAAGTATTATGAAATATTAAACATCTTGCACGTTGAAAAGTCATGTCTTAGAAGGACCAAGGTTTATCCTGCTAGAAAAGTTTCAAATTGCAATTTTTCGTTCTAATAGACTCCGCCACTCTCTGCTCTCTTTCTTTAAGAGTCAAAATCATAAAAAGAAGAGAATAAAAGTCATTATTTTTAATAGTTTAACAAATGAACTTTAGCGTTTTAAATGTCAACGCAGAGGGAAACCCAGAACATCCTTTACCTAGTCATAGCAATGAAATGGGAATTCAAAGCATGCTCAAAGTCATTAATTCTAATAGCCTTCTTTATGATCATGAGTCTCTAAAGAGCCATCATCATAAAGAAAGCTATTAATAATTAAATTTTTTAGCTCTTCCTGGCGTTGCTCTAACTAGGACTGGATCCGTCACTGTAATGATCATTTGTTAATTATTAACAAAAAGTTAAGAACTGTCTCAAAAATTCGCTTTAGAAATTCGCTTCATTGATATCAATTTTCATCTACAAAGTAAAGTCATTGTGCACATGCTCAAAATGAAGCCATATGTGAAGCGAATTTAATCGAATTTTTAAGACGAACTCTTAATTAGCTTTAGTCTCCCTGTTGGTATTCTAAATCCACATTTGCGCCCTGTATATATATATATGTAAAATATGCTTAAAAGTATAAATATTTCAAAAATAATTACAGCCTGTTTCACAACCTCGTCCCCATGGTTTGTCAAGTAACAGAAACGGATCAAGGTGGGCTATTCCACAGTAGATAAACTTATTTATACGGACATTCATATAAAACAGCACTGACTGTTTTTTCAAGGGATGGTCGTATTCCACTATCGAACAAACCTCTAGTTCTCTAAGCTTTTAAGCTTCTTTGATTTTAGACGCTGGCAAAAGTACGTTACTTTTTTCTCCATCCGCATATCAAAAAGTCAAAGACACGTTAGCATCGAGTTTTGCTATGTAGTCTTGTGATGTATATATGTTTTATCTGGGTTCATACTAAATACAGGGCCGTCGGAATGGATTATAAAGTGAAGGGCTGATGCCCACTATGGCTATATAGTTGTCTAATCTCTCCACATAAAACAATTTTAAATATCAAAGGTGGGTTGTCTAGTAACCACCACCCCCACCCCCAGGTTCGACGGCCCTGAAATACGAATATGCCAAACAACACCTCGTTTCCTGGGGAATTTGGTACTATTTTAGATAGAATGATGTGTATGGTCCTTTTTAAACATTTCATTTGCGCACTTCAAAATAAAATGAACACTTTTTAAAAATGACTTTGTCAAAAGTTGTAGGTTAGAAATCTTAGAGGGACATCTTCATGTCTCAATTTTACTTTTTGTCCTATTAAAATTTAAAGAAAAACCCATTACTTGAAAATTAGGTCATATGCAGAGTGACTCTAGACTACAGAGTGACTCAAGTCTAGCTAACAGTCGTTCAAGTTCACTTTCTCAGTTCACAATTTTTAGACAAAGCAATGTCTCCGTTTCACGCTAAAACTTAAAAATTATGAAAACTTAAGTACAGTAGGATCCCGGTAATTGGGACACTGAAGGGGGGGGGGGGGGACCGTCCATCTTCTTGGGGGTCTCACTTAAGCGAAGCCCGGGGAAGTGGGAAATAAGAAATATTTAAGAAATATATATTTCTGTACAATACTTTTACATATTTTTGTTTTGTTTTCTGCCTTCCAGTATAACCCCGCTTAGCGGGACCCTGGATAAGTTGGACTTCTTTTGAGTGGAAAAAAATTCTTGTTTCCCTTGGATTTCTCGCACTCGCCCCGCTTACCTGGGTCCCTGTATATAACTATTACTAAATGCCGTCATCAAAATAAATATATCCTTAAAAATAATTAACCATGAAGCGTGGCAAACCTTCCCCGTTTTTATAAGTTTGTGATAATTAATCTTTCTTTCTTTATACACACTTTATTTATAAGAATATAGTTTATAAAAATATAGAGGCTCAAATCTGCTAGAATAATGCTCGAACTGATTTCTCATGTAGACTTATAGCTGAAGGCACCAGTAGCATATACTCTAGGTATCAGATGGTTGCCACTTTGTTAGGGATGTCAGGAATTTGAGATATTATGCTAAAATGTCTTATCCATTGTGTAACAACCGACTTAGGCTCAGAATCTAAAATTTCTTAGAGGTTTCCTCCCATGCAAAATTAAGTTGAACTCATATGAAAGATCTTGACTTGTGATTAATGAATCTTTTAAAATATTGAAAAATATTGATTCCTTCTCAAGATATTGGGATTTTAATTCTTAAAGATTTGGGGAAAATATCAACCTTGTGATGTCATGAAGGACATTTAAAAACTACTGACAAAACGTAATTCTGTTTATCTGTTAAGTATCTGGCAATTTTACATATATAAGTGCTCATCTAGAAACATATACGAGCCCTTGATCTTTACTTCCAAATATATTTTGTAATCAACTACCTGTAGACTCTGCTGACAGATCTACTTCGTGACATCACAAATTCAGCATCTTTTCCTTTGGCTGCCGGAAACGTAAATGTCAATATCTTGAGAACTAAAAAAGTTTTTTGAAAAATTTAAAGATATTCCTCAATCACTACAATCCTGGTCAAAATATAGTGGCAACAGTGCTGCGGAATTGACGATACGAGCACCACAAGTTTAACTATTCTTGTTTTTATAACTCTGAAGACGGTTTTACACCAGCTCGCTGATCAACTCGCATGATCATTGTAGACTTAAGACTTCGATCTTTAGTTTTGAGTTGATTGCTTACTCGTGGTCTCTGCCACGAAGCGCGGACGAGCCGCGTCGTTAAAAACTCGATTTTAAGCCAGTTTAAGGCTATTAGGTGCCGGATCTGATAGAAGGCAAAATCAGCTTTTCCTCAAAATCGTAGATTAACAAGTCTTTATTACAAGCATCGTTCTGACAAATTTCCACCTTCATACGTTGGGGCGTTTCTACGCGGCAAAAGGTCCAAAGTGTCAGTGCAGTTCTTCCCTAAGCCAGAAAAACTGTAGCTTGCCATAAATTTTGACCAGGATTGTAGTCAAGATCTTTCAGATGAGCTCAACTTGATTTTGCACAGGAGGTAACCTTTCAGAATATCGAGGCTCAGCAAAAATTAAGATGCGTAAAGCCTGATGATCCGAAAGGTGAAACACAGTGTAGCGTACAAAATTTAACCGTTTGGTTGAAAATAGATATTTATATAGGATCTTTATGTAGCTTGTAATGTGTTAATCATGATTCAAGTGGTCGATAGTAGTTTTATCAAGGGGGCTCCTTATATATATAATTAGGGTTAAAAACAAAGCAGTATAATACCAATGAAAAATTGCTATTGCATGAAAAGTTATGTCATCATTTAACGATTATATCAAAACAACTTGCTTTAGCACAACAAGTTTTACTCCAGATTTCTGCAGGTTGATGATAAAATCATTAATCCTATTAGGCCTAGAAGTTTGAGAAATTGCCCCCCTCCCCTCTATAACTCCGGAACGGTGGGTCCTCTTATCATAAAACTTGGCGCAGTTATACCTCCCGTTAACATGAACTTGCTGACGTTAGTAATTTTTTATGACGTCATCATTTCGGAGGTGACGTCATTAAATACGTCAAAATCCCCGAAAAATTTGTGTTTCACTTAAAATCGTGTAAAATCCAATATAATTAGGTTTTTAAAGTTCTGTATTTCGTAGAGTCTATAATGTTGATGTATCTTACGAAATTTAGGTATTATAATACCGTAAAACTCCGAATATAAGGCCAGGGTTTATACAATTTCGTAAGCATTTTTTGATGGGCTTATACATGAGGAGGCTTATACATGGACTGATATTAAGTACAATATATTAAATACATTATAGTACACTATAGCACAGTATAGTACATTATAGTACATTATAGAAGTATATTATAGTACATTTTAGTATATTATAGTATATTCTAGTCCATTCTAGAACATTATAGTACATTTTAGTAGTAGTTTCTTCCTTACTGACATGGGCTTATACATGGTGGAGCTTTTACACGGGGGAGCTTATACATGGAACACATTGTGCGTTAGCATTTTGGTGGGCTTATACATGGGGGAGGCTTAAATTCGGGGGAGGGGGGCTTATAATCGGAGTTTTACGGTAACCTGCTTGTTTGGAAAAGACCGGAAATAGCAAAACCCGGAAAAATCGGGGAAATCTTCCGAAAAATCGGGAAATCTTTATGTAAGTCGAAATGTTTTAATAAAAGCTATATTTATTGCAAGTAAGTAAAATGTAGTACCTATTTATTGAGTACCTATGGCCAGTTTCATTTTACTGTATTTTGCAAGGATTTGACTGCAATTTTTGGGGTGGTTCCGACTGATATCCAATAACGTTAAAAACAAACATGGAAATTCGACGAAACTTTGTAAAAATGTGAAAAAGGGATAAATATTAAAAGTAACGATGTATCAATGTCTAGGTCTATTCTCAAAAAAAAGTTATTCAAAAAGTTCCGACAGGGGGCAGAGGGGGGGGGGGGGGGGGGCGGG
>JAUCNQ010120793.1:0-18738 GCA_032352715.1 Bougainvillia muscus
CTGGTTAATGGGTGGTTATGACTGGTTAATAGTGGTTAATGGGTGGTTAATACTGGTAGCACGGTTTAGTGAGGGCCTTTTTAATTCCACTTATTGCAAACAATCGGAAGTCAAAATACTTGGAGATTTGGAAAATAGTTTTTACAAACGATGTTATCTTGCGGGAATGTCCTAATGTTTTAGACATATTTGAGTTACTGCTAATATGTCCATTTACCAATGCATAGCTGAAACGCATGTTTTCCCCAATGAATAGGGTAAAAACAGATTGGAGAAACAGATTATCTAGAGAACGTCTTGACCATTTGCTTCGCATTGGAAAAGATGGGTGTTGATTGTTGATTTTAATCCCGGTCCATATATTGACCTGTGGTTTATTGACAAAGTTAGATGTTTAACTGCAGGTCCACATCAGTACCCCCAGAAACGAAAGAAAGCTGCATATGCCAAAGATATCATTGATTTGGCCGTAATAACATTATCTGATTTAGAATCCGAATCATCAGGGGAAGAAGAAGAATGAGAATTTTGTATAAAAAAAGTCAATGAACCTATTTTCGCTGGGAGATCTGAAACTTGCTTTAAACACCAAGACACCAAGATCTCTAACTCTGTCTTTACCTTCTATAATAGTGCCAGATTGGCTATAGTTGGAAGTGCACAGTTTCAACACTTTATCTTTTCCGTTTTATGGCGGAAACGATAGTTTGTTTCCCAAAGATCTCCCATTGTTTTTTTTATCTTGTTACTTCGAGTGTTATTTTCGCGTGAAAGGACGTTGTATTAAGGTCGTTATTGTTACTTACATCCAACTTAAATACAAATGCTTATTCCAGTTTTCTTTGTGAGTGAAAGGACTTTGTATTAATGCCGTTATTGTTACTTAGATCCGTCTCAAACACGACTATTACTCCCAGTTTTATTTGCGAGTGAAAATACGTCTATTTTTTTTACAAATGATGATTGGTTTCCCTAAACTTTTGAAATTTCAAGGTCTGATAGGTTACTAAAAGTTTTTTGTCTGTTTAAACAAATAGTCATCTCAGATGCGATGATTATTGCGATATTGATTAGTAACTTATAACAATCGACAATTTCTTTAAAAGTGGCGTGGATTTAATTTGAGGGATAAAAGATTTTGCTGAGTTTAGCGCGGAATTAATTTGGCGGGTAGTAAGAAATAATAATAACTAGTTATTGCTTTAAAAACTGCTTTTTAGTATTAACACAAGAGTAAAAGATAACATAGCAACTTGCAGATACAACATAACACATGCTCATATATACATCATCAATTTATATATCGGAAGCCTTTCATTTTTAATTGACATTTAGTCATGAAAAAACCAAATGCACACAAAAATTTTGACAGCACTAATACGCTTTTAATTTGAATATTTAGCCTACAACCTGTGTTTTTTTATCAAATTGCTCTAGGAATGAGAGTGCATTTGGTATGGGATCCCATTGAATAATTTTTGCTGCTGCAGTGTCTGTAGCAAATAAAAAGAAGAACAGAGGGAAAAAGCAAGATTTTCAGAAAAGTTGGAAATTAACTATATACTGAACATATAGCTAAATAACCGTCCACGAAATTTGTATTGGAAATCGTACCATTTTCATCAGATAAGAAGTGTCTTTGTGCGTACTAAGTATGCAATCCATTTGATATCACATTTTCATTTCTATTTCCAGGTATTTCCTAGTGTAAAATGAACGAAACTAAAAAGAATGACAGAGATATAGAACCTTTGCTTTCTGATGATAATGAAAGATCAAGACTTTATGCTAGCACCTCAAACAACGATGAAGATGAATACCATGATTCTTATGGGAAACCTAGCAGACATGGTATCACTTTGCCAGAAAGAAAGGAAGGACATTGGCCCTTTTTATTGTGGTTATATTTAAAGAGTTTGGGTCTCTATCATAAAGGTATGTAGGTGTATTTCCCTGTATAAACAGCATTAGTACAAAAGTTTGATACATATGTAACTTGCAAATTAAAGCAGACAGTCACAACTAAACACTTCGAATCGAGATGTATTGTTAGGAAGTGCAGAATTTATTAGTGCGTTCCGAATGTTATTGAATTTTTTGCGGATTTAATTTGTGCGTTTCCGGAACCTGGGACTGTTATTTTCAGTTTCACGTAACTAAATACACAGAAAAATAAACCAAATAACTAAATACACAGACTTTTTTGCATTTTATATATGTACTTAGTTCAAAAAGGGTAAAATCAGCACTAATTAAGGGCAAAATAACTTGAATTTCGGTGTTATCCTGTAGAGTACCATGTATTTGTCTACTGGAAACACCAGACAAACTTAAGTTGTTAGTTAAGTGACTAGAAATGTGTTTTTGTATTGTGCGGAATTTATTAGTGCGAATTTCGCATTTCATTTGAATTGTATGGAATTTATTAGTGCGATTTGGCGAGATAAGCGCGTCTGTGTGGAAAACACTAGTGTGAATTTTACCTAAATTCACACAAATTAGTTTTGCAACTCATCGTCTAATGTATCAAAAATATTTCTGTTTCAATGAGTGAACTTTATTTACATCTGATACTAAGACATTTGAAGCATCTTTTGGAATTTAAAAAAAATGTTACCTTGTTCTCGAGATATATTGCAGTTGAAGATTTTAAAACTGTTAAAACTTTGACGTCAAAAACCGTAAGAGAAAGCCTGCTTACACAAAGGAAAGTTAAGTAAATGGATATTACTGGTAAAATTAATATTTTTACTATAGAAAAAAGGTGTTTTAGGGAAGGTAGAATGAATATCTTTCAGAAAAATGTTATAAAACTTATTCTATTAAAGAACCGTACCATTTTCTGTACATTTTAATGGATCTCCCTAGTGTTGTAGGCCTCCTCATACATTAAATGACGTCACAAAATTTACACCTTCAAAAACTTCTAACTGCGTCATCTCAAGAACGAGACAAGCTTTTTCGATAATACCAAAATATTTTGTAATCATTCATTTAGATGCTTCAAATGAGATAAACTTGTTTTTAAAATGCATTTTTTATTTTATGATTCTTTTGTGAAAAACTTTTATTATAAAAACACATGTTGAACAAGTTACGCGTCATAGAGCGTTTACTTTCCACGATTCAAAAGCGTAGTGTAATACTTTCCGTATATCTCTATAACATTCGACATAAAAAGCGCTAAAAGAAGGGAAGAACTTAATATTTAGAAATTATTTCACGGTGGAAATATGTTTATCTCAATATAACTTGTTGACGTTATTATGCTTTAAATTTGTTTCAGAAAGCTATTTAGTTATGAAGCCTGAAATATAGTGAAGTATTTGAAAGTAAAGTTTATTCTTATTTGCTTGCTTGCTTGCTTATATTCATTATTGATGAAACATTACAGAATATACAGTATACTCCCGGTAACTCGAACCTCCAAGGGACCAAAGAAAACAGTTCGAGTTATCCGAGTTTGACTTAACGAAAGTTCGAGTTAAGCGAAGCTGTAATGCACTCGAGAAGCTTCAAGGGACCAAAGGAAATAGTTCGAGTTATCCGAGTTCGAGTTACCGGGATTATACTGTAGTTTGAATTGTGTAAAACCGTTGGTTGTGGTGAACAGGTAACGCATAGGGGTGTGTTATCTTTACGCAATTTTATTCTTTTCCGCTATGTGATGGCGTAAATATGTCCTGGAAATGCAAAAATGTCCTGGAAATGTCCTGAATTTGTGCTGGAATTCATATCTTAAACAACACTGTCCACCCTGCCTGTTAGATTGATCCTAGCTAACAGATAAAAAGTCGGTATATGAAAGATTGATAAACGGAATAAGAATTTAAGTAATGACAAGCAAGCAGCGTTGATTTTACCAAATTTAATTTGCTTTATACTTGCTACAAGTACTATGCAATTATTTTTTGTAACACTTTAGGGAACGTCCACAAAATTCGTATGCAAATTCGTATCAATTTTTATACAGTAGGAGTGTTTTTGTGCATACTCAGTACGCATGCACAAAAACACTTCTTCTGTAATGAAAATGGTTCGTATAACAATATAAATTTTGTGGACGGTCCCTTATTATGTGACAAAAGCTAGCCATACGGGTAGACTGAAAGTACTCATATTTCTTATTTGTTACTTTATAGCACCATTTGTTACTGTTAGAAGATGTGGCCGTTGTAAAGAAATTGGTCATGAAGAATTTACAACATCCAGATCATTTAAGTTACATCATTGCGAAGTATGTGAAAGCTTTCTGTGGGATCATGATGGTACGTGACATTATATTATGGTGGTCCCTGTCTGTTAATGTTTAAGGATATAGTCAACAACGTATTGTGCATACAATGTAAAATTATTGAGACGGTGGCTTATCGCGCTTGCTCATAGGACGTACTATCTCAGTGATAGCTTATTTCAATAAATTCCGTATGCAACATTTTTTTCAAAACAAACTTTCATGCTGACATCCGAATAGTCAGTGTCTTATCATAAAAAATTTGAAGGAAAGTGTGAAATATGACGCAGCTAGGCAATACTAGCTCTGACCATAACGAAGTTCGTATAATCTCGTGTTTATTTCATTTTTTGCCCCCAAATAACTGGAAAATAACTACTGAATTTTAGTGTTTTGGTATCCTTTTAAAATTAACTTCAATACCCAAGAAGGCCAGATACTTACTTATTTTCCCTTTTACCCAAATTTTCGCAGTCTTTACACAATTTCCATTCTCAATTTTATTGGAAAGAATGATTCTCAAGCCATCCATTTAGTTTAACTTTTGGTCTCAACACTCTTGTAGCTTTTTTTTAGTATATAATAAGGAAAAAGCATTAATAAGGTTTGTAAAAATAATAATAATGAAAGAGACAAGACTCCAAAAGCTTGGATTTTCGAATGATACTTAAAAACTTCAAACAGTTCTTTGTGTTGCTTTGCACCAGAAAATAGACATTGGTGACCTTATCAATAGTGTTCCTCTCTTTAGGGGACCCGGAGTTTTAACGCCTTCCAAAGACAAATCTTGAAGATTTTCTATTAAATTCTATTATGCAGAATCCTTCCATCGAATTGGGTGTCTTACAGGGTTATATGCGGATAGCGTCGTTATTCGACAGGAATGGTTATTGTTAGCATAAAATCTAAAAATCAATTTTGAAATTGTGCTGGAGTAATTATTTTTTCTTTCAAATAGGTCGTATATCGTACATCACTGACTATGATATTGGAGCAACTCGACTCAATCATAAATACAGTTTTGTCTTTTCAAACCTATGGCTATCATTTATCTTCCTTGCTACGCTCACGCTGTTTGCGGTCGACTTCATCCGATACGAAGACAGCATGGATGACTTAGTGGAAACAGTTTCGACGATATGTATTCAAGGCTTATTAACAATACCAGTTTTGTGTGCTGTCGCATGCAACTTTCATACTACTTTTCCACACTTTGCACCTGGCGCGTGGGCTTCAGCACTTAGTCCTGTATTTCTAGTTCAAAGACTTCGCTGGGTAAACATGCGTAAAACGAGAATGGCTGGCTATGTTTTATTTTTTACTAGTGTTTTTTTCATAACAATACAATGTACTCAGGTAACACAAACTCTTTATGCGTATGGGAAAAAGTTCACATATTTTACACCCGTTGTCTATTTTACAATAATCACAGGGATTTTCAATTTCGCTGCACTTGCCTATATTGTTTACTTACTGCGTAGAAGCTTTGAAAAAGAAGTTCGTTTAGTTTGCAAATTTACCGAAGACAATATAAGCTGTATAGACACTTGCCGACAACGTCTAGCAGAAGCTTTTGATACTTTTCACAAGTTTCGTGAATTCACGTCTGGTTGGATGTCAATGAATGTCATATTTGCTGTTGTTTCTTTTTTACTTGAAGTACATGTTTGGATTACAGCCACGAAACCTATGCCATATTATCGGTATGAACGTCTCGTATTCCTAGCTGCTTGCTTTATATTACCCATTTTGTCAATTGGAAACGTCAGTGTTGACTACTTGTGGAATCGAATGATACGACAAATAAGCAGAATGAGAAGCGCTGAGAAAGAGATGCTGTGGGACAGAGTTATGCAATTTCTTCAGGAACAAAGACCTGGAAGTCGACCGTGGCAGTCCGTGATGGCTTTTATTCTGTCGATTGTTGCCGTATTTGCAGCGATTCAATTCAGGATTTTAAGCAGTAAAGCTATCAATAGTGCTACCAACTTTCATACTTTAAATGTTACTGAAATCTATTAGCTGAAAAGAAACAACAATTGAAGTTCCAGTTCTTTGTAACGAATCGTCTTAACTAATCCAGCATTGTTGTTGTTCACACAGTTGACGCAATACACACTTCCTGTTTTTATCATGCAAAAGATACCCTATATTATATTTTTATCTAATACTTTAAACATCAAATATCACAAGAACGTTATTTTGTGGTTTTGAGGTTTGTCTTATGTAGCTTACAGGTCCTAAACTTGTAATCATATCTGTTATTAGTACCACAAAAAATAGCAGCATGTTGTCATTCGTTCTTTAAAAATGAAACATGTACTTACTGCTTCGATAAACGAAGTACCACACCTTTAAAATATGTTTTAATGTTACCCTACTAACATCATAAAACTTGGCAAAGTAGTAAAAATCCGACATTTTGACATTGTCGTTTCAATGATGATGTCATCAGATCGGCGGATTTTTTCGGATTTTTGCTATTTTCATCAAATCGACTCCAATGGAGGAATAAGCAACACCGAACATTATTAACATTATAACTATTTGACTTAATACCTTTAGGATTAACTTTCGCGCGGATGAATTTTTCTCGGATTTTGGCATTTTCCGCGAAATTAAATCCGCGCAAAATATCTTAAATTTAGTTGTCCGCGAACTTAAATCCGCGCGAAAAGTTTATAAATCGGCCTCTGCGAAAATTGATTAGATTTTTCATTATTTTTGTCTTCACATGGAGCTCTTGAACAAAATACTTGTTCTATTTTAGCAAGGAGTATTCACTTAATTGCGCAAGTTTTGCATTTTCTTTAAATTAAATCCGCGAAATTAAATTTCCGCGAAAAGTCCTATATTTGGTTTTCCGCGAAATTAAATCCCCGTGAAAAAACCGAAATTTGGCGCCCGCGAAAATTAATCCTAAAAAGGTATAGGTAAGGTATTTAAAAAAAATCTTCATTTCGTGATTAACAAAGAGTTTTTAAGTTATTTTTAAACAAAAAATGATGGGTTAATTTATTTTTATTTTTGATATACTAATTAAGTAAGTAAATGCTGAATTAAAAACAGAATGCTGTTTAATTCGAGCTTCCGTTATTTCGAACAAAAATTTTAATCCCTTGAGTTAACCTTATTCGATTACTGCTTTGAATTAGCGGATATGTTAAAAGTCGCCAAGGGCCATCGTTTAATAATGTAAAACACAAAAGTTCATGATTGTGGTGAGTTGTACCCACCACCCATCACCCATCACCCACTACCTACGTTACGAATAGGGTTCGAATAGGACGAGTTCTCGACGCTGAATCCAAGTAAATGTGCATCATTTTGAGTGAAAATGCCGTCCTAAAAAACCATAAATATCTTTTATCCTGCCCTGTACTTCTGATTACTAAAGATCTTTTTAAAACGGGTTTAACTAATAAATATACGTATTTTGAAGTACCTTATCGTACACATCTTTGTCGGACAAAATTCTCTTCAGACAAATTTTCGTCACCTTCCAGAAATTTCGTCACTTTTGTCCGACCAATAGTATTGTCCGACCAATTATTTTGCCCTTTTTTAAAATTTTATTTATATTCATAAATAAGCTTAAAATTGTAATAAAGGATTTTTTTTACTTTGAGACAAAATGTATACTGTAAGAGTAGAAACTTTCGCGAGTAGAAACTTTTGCGAAAAATCGCGAAATATATAGGATAAACTTTCGTGAATATTTCACGTTAACAAATTTTCGCGAATGGCTAAATAAGAAACCTTATTTTTCAAAAAACAATAGAATTAAATTATCTGAGGGCTTTTGTAAAACAATTTCGTAGGAGAATAGAGATAGAGCTACAATTTTCGATAATCATAGATGAAAAGTTAACTGCCGTAAAAATTCTAGAATATTTTGCAAATTTCGCGAAACTTCCAAACACTTTTGCGAGCATAAACTTTCGCTAATTGATCATGATAGAATTTCACGCTTCACTTTACTTTCGCTTTCGCTTTACTTTTTTTCAGATATTCGCGAAATTCGCGAAAGTTTCTACTCTTAAAGTAACTTTGAGAGATTTTTTCCCAAGTATAAAAGATTGGCTTAAAGGTTTCCGACCGTAAAAAAATCAAGTGTACTTATTTCGATACTAACTATTTCATAAATATAGAATTCGATAATCATTTTACGTAATTCGCTGTCTGGGAAGATATATCAAACGTACAAAAGTTACCTTTCAACAAGACTACTCTGACTTTCGCCGCCATCTTGAAAACAGAAGTGAATCGGATCTAACCGTGTAATCCCGATTCGCATCACAATCGTGACGCGATATAAGTGATGCATGAAGGAGATGCAAGTTAAAAATGACGGTTAATTTCATAACAATTTCGAACAAACTAGAAAACTTCTATGAAAAGGGCAGTAGACTTTGTTATCTTATTTCGAACGAAAGATCAGGGTTCTCCTAAGAGAAGAGAAATTTTTACACACGGTTATAATAACTTCAGACACGCCAACAGTATATTTCCGGTTTGACCGAGTCTGCATAAAAGAAGCATCATCTACATTACGTCACAGCGTATAAACATTTTCGCAAGTTTTACCACGTGACTGTTTTTCGGATATAGAGAAAAAGAAGATGGGAGCAAGAAGCAACAGGGCGCTTGGGAAAAGTTTGTTTTGGCATTTCTCAAAAGGAATTATATCTGTGTAAAACGGCTTATATATTCGTAAATGGTAAGAGTAACTGTTTTTATTAGGATTAACTTGACTTTTTACGGTTGGAAACCTTTAATATACAAATAATTTTTATTTCCTTGAGAAAACAAAGAATCTGAAAAAATTTTACTTTTGGCCAAAAAAATCATCGGACTTAATTTTTCGTCGGACAAAATTTTCAATAAGGCAAATCTTTCTTTCTATGGTTCGAGTTGCCGGTAGTTTACGGTATTTCCTTAAGTAGTCTGTTTCAACATATGATATCAAAATGTTAAATGTTGTTTTGGAGTTATAGGAGATGACAACATATTAAACCGAGGACTCGTATATTTGCGCTAAGTGTGCAAAGTGTGATTCCAAGAGAGGCAGATCTTTTCAAGAACCCTCTTTGAGGTTAGATGTAAGATAAGAATTTATTTGTCTTTATGGCTTGACAGAAATTGTTGTCACATTTAGCAGTAAATAACGATCTGAAAGAATGATTTAAGAAATAATTTATTAAACTCTCCCCAACGTCCATAAGACGTGTCGTCAACGCATTCGAATTGTGTGCGTCGGAAAACCTTTTTTTTACATTAAATTATTTTTAGTAGTGTTGTGCGGTTTGATAAAATCGTTCTTTTTGCATAGCTTGAGGGCATTTGATAACAGTAGGCGTAGAATATTTTAATTAAATATATATTATTTTTCTATTTTCTTACAAGAAATTGATGCATTACTTTCCATCGATAAGGTGTAGATTAAAACAGAAATTTATTTCAACATTCCATTTCGATATTCCATCATGTCAGTGAGTAACCCTTCTTTGACAGATCTAAGGGAACATCTACCATACTTAGTATGCACAAAAACACTTATTCTGTGATGAAAATGGTTCGTATTACGATACTAATTTTGTGGACGGTCCCTAATGTAGGTCGTTGAGTAAAATTGAATGCTTATTCTTTTTTGTTGAAATAACATTTAATTGGCTTAATCTCCACCTTCATCCTCCATCTATTACAAAACCACGCCCGTAATGGAATGGACTGCTTCTTTACACGTTTTTTTTTATAAGCAACCAAATTGCTAAGGTTTGAAGCTGACATTTGGGTTAAGCTAAGTTAAAAAAGCTAAGCAACTCCTTAGCAACTTACCAGGCTGAAATTCACACATTAGGTAATCAACTATAGCTAAATCCTGCAAAACAAGACAAGCAACTCATATAAATTTGTCGACAGTGATAGAAAGTGTATCAGTAGCGAGTGTTGACACATCTCTGTATCCTGTTTTTGTACTTTAAATACATATCACCAAACAAAAATAGCTTAAATGCCTTTAGCAACTCCTTAGCAACTTTGAGGCTGAAATTTAAATTTGCCCTAGCAACTAGAGGCTGAAATCAAAAGTCGAGTTGCTTGTTAGAATAAAGTGTAAATTATTCGCTTATTAGGTTATTCCTGTGCTTTCTTTTATTCGTTTTGATGGTGAACGGTGATAGAATGTGTAACGAATATTTGATATATGATATTATACAGTCAACTCTGTGGAATTCGAACTCACTGCCTTTGAATTATAGAGTATTAGGAATTTTTATAAGAGTATTAGGAATTGTGCTTTGAAAGTACCGAGGAATATTGTTCGAGTTAGTAAAAATTCGAATTATATGAGTTCGAATTACATAGACTGTATTTCATAATTACGTAGCTTGTACGGAAAAGACTTGGATTCGATTGTTCTTCAAATCTGCAGCCGCAATATTTCCATTTGATAGCGCTGCAAGACCGTGTGTATCATTAAGTTCACCATCGTGTTCACCTTTTGAACCAAATTTTGCATGGAATTCTCCTGTAGGTTCAATTATCTGAATCCGATGGTTATCTCGGTCAGAAACGATCAGCCGACCACCAATGTCGATTGTTATTCCAGTTGGATGAAGGAACTCGCCATCTTTGTCTCCCTTTGTACCAAAACTGCGTATGAACATGCTGTCGGCGTCATACATCTAAAACGAGAATCGCAAAAATAAACCTTTATTATATGTGTTGGCATATCGACATAAGGTAAAACTTCGAACCTCTAAGGGACCAAGGAAAACAGTTCGAATTAACGAATGTTTGCTCCCGTTAAGTCGAATTCCGGCAAAAGGATTCTTCCCTTAGAGTAGGACAAAAAGTGGTTCGAGCTATAGAAAGTTTAAGTTATCTGAGGTTCGAGTTGTTAACGAATGATTTTTACAAAAACGTTTTAGGAAAGATTCAAGGGACTGAAGAAAATAGTTCCAGATATAAGAAAAGTTCGAGTTATCCAGTGTTCGATTTACCGGGATTATATTGTATAGAACTAAGACCTTAAATGTACCTTTTTATATCTCCGCTAAGAAAGTAAAGCGGGAAGAAACGCGATTTCAATATTACATACTATAAATATTCAATTTATTTCCCTCAATTCGCGAAGTTTCTTCTTCTCGTGCGTGAAGTCTCCATCACTTTTTTATTCACGAAAGTTTCTTCCTACTGACCGTGAGTTAATATCTTCGCAAAGGACCCTCAGTCAAACCTATCTGTATACATAATTAAATGTCTCATTTTGATGTACGTATATTAGCAACATAAAAACTCACAGTTCATTCCTATTTCATTAAGGTAAGATATTTTCGCGGGAATAAATTTTCGCGTATGGCAATTTTGAAAAGATTTCGCTTAAGGTAAATTTTGAAAAACTTAAAGTAAAGCAGTTTTTTCTCACCTTCTTCTCAATGAAAATTCCTACGAATAAAGCGAATCTATAGAGCGAATATTTCAGATGGCTCCTTAATTAACTTTGACGAGGGACGTCATTAAAAAAATTGGTGGTCAAATTACCTGTATTTTATTGCTGTTCATATCAGACACATAAATGTTGCCTTTTCTATCTGTAGCTACGTAACATGGATATTGAAGCTCTCCATCAGCTTGGCCAAAGTGACCAAATTTCGACCATCGTTCTAAAGAATTTGACAAAAATATTGAAAATAATCATGTAATCAAAACTATGTTGAATGTGTTGTAATCTAGGAAATGTTAAATATTTTGTGTTGATGTGTCTAGTCAATGTTTGTTTGTTCTGTACCGTCCATGCCTGGTGAAAACCTAGGCATGCTGATGAAACCTGATATTGGTCGAAACAGTAACTTTCCAGCAAGGTTATTTCTATCTTGAGCATAGATAGATACACGTGGATTATATTGTTACCTGGAATCATGATTTACGTACAAAGAACGGTATTCATCTTTTAAGCAAGGTATTCCTAATTTGTTCTGCATGAACTAAAACTTTTCTTTAGTAGTATAAAGATGTTCCTTTCTTACATGGATTATTTTGCTATGGGCATGCTAATACACTTTTTTGTATGCAACTAACTTCCATAAAATTCGTATGGAAATTCGTATGAATTTTCATGCAGAAGGAGTGTTTTTGTGCATACTTAGTATGCACGAAGCACTTCTTCTGTGGTGATAATGGTTCGTATTGCGATACGAATTTTGTGGACGGTCCCTATATAGTAAGGACCCAGCACCAAAACTTGCTTAGCATAAACTTGAATTTGAGAACTCAAAGTTGCTTAACTTCAACACCTATGTAGTAATTCTAGGACCCATGGGAAATGACTGAAGGGCTGTTTGTTTTAAGTTGCTTATGGTTACAAAGTTGATTATCAAAAGTTGCTTAAATTATTCTGTTTGATTACTGGTTGGTAATAGAATGGCTGCTTATAAAAAGAGTGCAAAGTCAGTTATAAGTTTCCCGCCCTCAAAGTTAGTAATATTCAACTTATACTTTTAGTTTTTCAGAATAATTAAAAATGACATTGCTTAAAGCTATAATATATGCAAGAACAGTCGACTTCGTTAGCAAAGAAATAGAGAACAGTTAGAGGTATGAAATTACTTAAGGAAAGGTATATTTGTTATACTTCATACTTTCGTCATACAACACTGCATAAAAATCAGCTATATCTGGACCTTTATACAGTCCGTCTACTGCCGTATTCAGTCCGTATACGTCGGTATTACGACAGAACGCTCGCTTTCTGTCGTAATACGGACGAATACGGACTGAAAATAAGTCGATACAGTTGGATTTGTCCAATACAAGTACTTGCAACCGTTTGTTCCTCATTCTGTTTAATTGTGCCTTAGTATCACTAGTTCCTAATATTATTATAGTTTCTTCATATTGGCACTTCGAGGATATAGTGACAGTAAAATCAAACATGTATTTGGCCCTCTGGAACATGTAACAAGTGACTTGAGTAAAATGATCTCACAGCATGAGTCAATTATGGAAATTAAATTGAAAAAATGTAATTTAATTTGGCATGAACCTCTATGACGTAATAACAGGAGTATGGGACCAATGATGGGACATTGCCAAAAATGTTTAAGCAGATTAATTCAAGAATCGTAGGTGTAACAAAATGTCTTCGTATAAATGATAAGCGGTAAAAGTAGAAAAAAATCCGTTTTTTTGCTGACCCAGCAGTAAAAATACATGCTAGCTTACGTCAGCAAAAAATTACGTCCTACATTATTTTATTTTCCAATATGTTCCTCGAAGTCTGGTCTTACCACATGCAAAATAATTAATAGGTCCCCAGATCTTTAGGGGGGTCTAAGACCCCGTCATTCTTTTAGAGCTGCAAAAAGCCCGTACCGATTACCTAGGGTTAACAAAACAAAGAGGAAAATATCTCACCTAGTATTGGATCGAGAATGTAAATACAGCAATTTGTGTAGTCGGCAATGATAATTCGTCCGGTCATATCGACGGCAAGAGTTGAAGCTTTCAACTGGTTAAGAACAAAACGGCGTTGAAACTCGCCATTACTGTTAAAAACCTAAAAAAAATCCATCTGGTTGTAAAGTCACGTAGAACAATCTTGGACAAACATTAGTGGACTTTCATTGAAATACCCCAATGTTGCTCTGGTTTGCCTGCATTTCCGATCTAAAATCCACTTGGAGGACAACATTGATGAGTGAAGGAGAGTGAGTAAATGACACAATTCACACTAATGTTAATCAATATTATACTAAGTATTTTAATATAGCTAATTTAGTTATGCCATATGTATTTATGTGCCCCAAGACTTTAGTGTCAGTGAAGTTTAACTCTTTCAGTGCCGCCGCGAGCCGCTATGATTACGAATCATTGTTTGATTTCTACTACAAACAATGATTGATAATCACTAACATCTTCAGCACTGAATGAGTGGAGGTTGAGGAAAACATTGGATCAAGATCAAGTGTTAAGTCTGATTCAACAAAACTCCAGGACATATAAGTATTTCTCCAATTCTAAATTCTGCCCTGCGTAATGTTATAGCAATACCTGGATTCTTCCTTTTAGCCTTTCGCACACAACTATTTCTCCGTTTGGTCCGACTCCTACACCAGTCGGGCTCTGAAACTCTCCATCATTATTACCTCGCATACCAAATGCGAAAAGAAACTCCCCTTCTTCGCTGAACACCTGAATCCTGTTATTATGACAGTCTGTTACTACAATACGTTGGTTTACACGATCGCTTGCTACACCAAAAACTCCATGAAATTCCCCAAATTGTGTTCCACGACGACCAACCGAAAATAAAAATTTTGTTTTCATTTTTTCAGTATCCTGAATTAAAAGGGGTATTATTCGTTCTTTTGTCGTATTATCTACCACTGAAGATTCTCGAAGATTTTTCGGTGACGTGTAGATGTCAGATTTTTGTTGTGGTGAAACTGGCTGTGGAACAACCTTGTGTGTGTAGTTACTAATATCGTGTATATCCAGACTTAAAGGTTTGTTATATGACACAGGTGAAGGTGGTTCTGTTGGACTTCTGTTACTACTCTTGATATGCTGGTTATCAGAATTATAAGATTCTGTGGGTGGTAATGTCACTGAGGGTTCACCTTGGCTGATGACAGTTATGCAAAATGGACTACCTGATATGGACTTTCCTTTCAGTTTGATCGAGAGCTAAAATAAAGCATTTAAGACTTATAAGGTTCATTTGAATCATTTATAGTGTGGAGACAGAAACGACGAACAGGGTATTGGACAAATTCAATCCCAGGACATTTTATATCTATCTGATTTTTGGAAAGTCGATACGAAAATGACCCTTGGTAGAATACATTTTCCACTAAATAGGGCATATCTTTATCACTTATTATATTATCACTAGAAATAAAAGCAGATATTGTTTACAGCACAATTGTCAAAAAACTAATTAAATAAGCCAATTCTTTTATTGCAAAATATATTTGAAACAAAGGACATACGGTAAAACTTCTATTAAGCGTCCTCTTTCAAATAAGAGCCTCCCTCTAATAAGCGTCCCCCTCTAGCAAGCTCGAAAGCGGCACTTATCTATTAAAAAGTTCGTGGAAAAATGACATCTATTAGAAGTAATAACAAGCTATTTTGACAAATATTACAGTATATCATATTAAAAATAGAGAACATTCTATGCGATTTCCTTTGAGTTCATGGTTTAACACCAATGTTTTGAAGAGCTTGCAGCTAAAACTTTGAAAGTTCTATTTAGTCAAAAGTATAAATATCTAATAAGCGCCTCCCTCTAATAAGCGCCCCCTCTAAAAATCGAAAAATTTAATAAGCTCCCCCGGCGCCTATTAGAAGTTTTACTGTACACTCGTTTTTTATAAGCACCAGAGGTTCAAGTTCGGCCAAAAAATTAAGCACCACCTATGCACCACCCTAGGCTCAAAAATCGATGTTTATCAGAGGGAAAAGTGATTTTAGACGTCAAACCTGAGTTTTTCTTCCATAGATCGGTTATTTTGATTGTGTTATATTCCCGGTTACCCTTTACTTTAAGGTAAAACATATGGCTAAGGAACCATAATGATGTTTGATATATGTACACGATATAAGCGCCATGCTAGGCTCAAAATAAGAAAATAATAAGCATCAGTCACCCTCAGAAGAAATTTCTTGATGCTTATAAAAAAAGCGTGTAAGAGTAATAACCCAAACTCGATCCCAGCATCTTTTGCCCTTCTCATAAAAACGAAAAGTCTCGCCGTCAAAAATCGTCAGAAAGAGATAAAGGGCTCTGCAGACTAGGTTGAGTAATAACCAATTGTATTCATTTTACGTAAAATTAGACATTTATCAGGGTTCCTACGGATCATGGAAAACCTGGATCTTGCACAGTATAGAAATTTTAAGTACACATTTTTTGTTTATATTTATCCTATTTTATCAGTGATTATCAGTCATTTTATCATTGTCACAGGAGAGATACATTACTTTAAAATTTCGGTACAGGAAGTGCATTTTCCGGGGTTCTGGAGAGGTAAACATCGAGAATTTTCACGCTCAGCGCCAACAACGGAATATCACAAATCTCAGCCCCCTCTTATTTCTTTTTTCAGCCACGATAAAAAAACTCTATATAAAAAAAATTCTTAGATTAAATATCAAAAATTGGGTTGCACCAAGAAAAAGATTACATTCGATTATTAATTCAGTTCGAACGCGGTGCTGGCTACTATAAAATACTCAGGAGAAAAGTATGCCTTTTAGGCACACTCAGGGAAAAACATATATCTTTTCTAGAAAATCTCAGGGAAACAGGTGTGTATTTTGACCTAACTCAGGGAGAAAAATCTTTCAGTTCAGAGTCTGTACGAACCCTGTTTATATACTAAATACTAGTATCGCCATTTTCGTATCAACTATCTAAAGAATCAGAAAGGTACGAAATGCCCTGGGATCGAGGTTGGGTAAAGGAAATTAATTATGATCCAGTACTCTTTTCTCAAGTATGATGTTCCGTGGTAAGAGCAAAGCGTCGTGCCGTTGGCCCTCTATATCTCGAATTCTACCATCTGTGAAAGAGCAGAAGATTTTAGCGTTTATAAGATGAGAACAACCAGAAATGTACTACAGCAGCGGTGGATCCAGCCCTTTTCAGAGTAAGACGATGAAAAACTAAACGTTTTAAAATTAATGACTTTGAGTCTACATTCTACTGCTGCGACTGTAAGTGCTCTGAGTCCGCCTCTGTATAGGGGTTAGTAAATACCTGGTGTGTACCAATGGAGTATGTACGAAATGATAACAGGAAGGTGCTTTCAGTCTTTTCACGAATCTAAATGAAAACACAAATTTCTATCTTTCTTGTGACACCCTGAATATTTCTTATGCCTAAAATTCATAAAAATCAATTTATTTTGTAAAACATTTTGAATATTGTGTACAGTATTGGTAGATATCCATCAGTGGTATCTCTTCACTCATATCACACTTTGT
Source organism: Bougainvillia muscus (assembly GCA_032352715.1). Lineage (NCBI taxonomy): Eukaryota > Metazoa > Cnidaria > Hydrozoa > Anthoathecata > Bougainvilliidae > Bougainvillia > Bougainvillia muscus. The sequence goes on from JAUCNQ010120793.1 coordinate 17,228, forward strand.
TACATAACTGAGACTGTGTAACGGAATCCAGTGAAATAAGATACAAAGAGCACGCAAAGATACATCTACTGGTACATTACATTCAAGCAGAAGAAAGTCAACGACTTATAGAGAGATGAATTGTTATTCAAACTAACTTGAACGCCCAAATTTTATAAAACAATAACTACAGTAGACATCCGCTAAATCGAACACGCTTAATTCGAACAGAATTTAAAGTCCCTAGAGTAGCTTTTCACTAACTCTAATACCGCTTAATTCGAACAATCGCTAAGTTGCACAAAATATTTGATCCCTTGTGTATGGAACTCATATAGCTACCAAAAGTGCATTTTTCGCTTAGATAATTCTCTTTTAGGTAGTTATTTCGACGTTTACATATAGCAAATTGTATCTATTTTGCGTGATTTTGTTACTTTACTGCCGTTTTTTGTTGCGTCTAACTGTCATTCTAGCCAATTGAGGTGATAATCTTTTCTCTGTGTGCGCTTTTCAACGAGGTTGTGACGTTCTGCATCGCATTGGCACTGCTTTTCTGCTTCGCGGTTGTGACTTGGGTTTATGTGTGAGTGTAGGTTGAATACGTTCCAGTTGTCCATCGGTACGTGGCGGTGTTTTCATGTTACGTGGGGTAATATGATGTGTTTGTTGTTTGTTCTGCAGCAGTGATAAATTATTACGAGGTAGTGACTTTTCGTTAGGTGGTGGTAAGATTTTGTTAGGTGATTTTCTGCTAGGTGGTAGTCAATTATTATTAGGTGGTGGTGACTTTTCGTTAGGTTAGATATTTTGAGGTGTTTTTTTGCTTAGTCAATTATTTTTAGGTGATGGTGGTGGTGAATTTTTGTTTGCGAGGTTGTTACTTTTCATTACGTGGTGGTAAGATTTTGTGAGGTTGTTTTCTGCTAGGAGGTGGTCGCCAGTTATTTTTTATTTTTTTATTTAAAGTGAGGTCTCGAAAGGTTGAGGCTGTCTCCCTTACTTTGTTTCTTGATATACATCGTCAAACCGTCACTTTTACCAAAACATTCGATATATTTTGTTGATCGTTTCTTCAACAGGCTATACAGTGCCATTGTACGATTACATACTCTACTACCATAGCTTCTTTTTTTTCGAATCACAATCAATTGTTGCTATCGTCTATGTATTTGTTTTCCAACTTAGCTTTGCGAGTTATATTCATTAGCCAATTTCGATGGTAGGCATTTTATATGGTTAACCTGCCTATTCAGTGTTGTCAACTGATGTTATCACTCAATCACTATTTGGTTTCTGCCATTTTCCCAGCCAAGTCCAAGCATTTCATTATCGCCATGGGCGCATATCTCTTGCTCAATAAGATTTTTAAACACCAATATGACTAACTCTTACTCATCAATTTACTACCTACCAGCGTGCCAACTCACTTTATAGTCATTGGTGTTTTGCAATCTCGCCCATTGTGCAGCCGGTCTCTATTCTCTCAACCTAACAATAGTTTATGGTCTTATTTACCAAATAGTTGACGA
>JAUCNQ010120794.1:0-10670 GCA_032352715.1 Bougainvillia muscus
CTCCACCATGCTCGATTTTTTAGAGATTTGTTACATATTTACCGAACAGATACTTTGAAGAACACCTCTGGAGGGATACTTCCGATTATATATATGATTATTGACTGCTTCAGATTTTCTTTAAATGTTAAACAATAATAACATGTTTTATATATGAAATGAATTATTACGACTTTCCTGCAATTGTTTTATCGTGCGACTACAGAAATTTGGGGTAAATTTGTACAAGTTGTATTTGTAATCGTTGTTAGATCAATCATATGGTACGTTATGGTATATTCTATACATCTACGTTGGTTTGGCTAACTGGATTTTATCGAAGAATTTCGACCAATAAGCATCAGCCAACCATTGTTGTCTGGAGTTTTTGGGTATACTTCTTGGGGATCATACTGTTTGAGAACTTACAGCATACTAATCAAAATAATCTGATGAAGACATTTACAGAAAATCTGCTCCTCTGCTCAAGATTTTCATATAATGCTAAAAATGTATGTATATAATCCAAAACAGATTATACCGTCAAACACTGGTAAAAATACATATCACAGTACAGAACCATCTAAGCGGGAATTGTTTTAAAAATGACATCTAATAGACGTTTTTACGACGTCGCTACGTCGTAAAGAGTCTATTAGACGTCAAGTTTTGTCGTGTGCTGGCTGTTTGTTATCACGTTCAACCTACCTACAGGACAATTCACTAAACATGACTGTAATTCAAAAACATTGTGAGGACATGTAAAATAGTTACATCTTCTTCCACGTTTTTGATAGCCTGCTACGCCACAACTTGTGTTACAACTGCTCCAGGAATTCCAGTCTGAGACGGCCGGTGCTAATGATTAAAAAAAATAAGTATAGTGGTCGAAGAAAAGGACCTTGATTGTGTTGCATATAGTCTTTTCACTTTCATCTAGGCTATCACTGAAAGATTGGCTCTTACTCCTCGTCCCAGTATGCACGCTGCGTAAAACGTTAATACAATGTTAAAAAACCCAGCAATGTTATTATTATAATGTCTAACATTGAAAATAATAATAACATGAAGGAGGATAATGCCTGGCACTGCATGAAACATTTTAGGTTTAAAAACGATTTTATCAACCAACCTGCTTAAATGAGTTTTAATACAGATTTCATTTATAAAATCCTTTAAGTAAAACATCGTTTTATGCAATAGTCTAACTCAATGATTAACTGTGATTTTCGTTGATTATTAATACCTGGAGGCAGTAACTGACTACACTTTTTTTTATAAGAAACAGAAGATTTCGCCTGGAGCTCAATGTTCTTAATTTTTGGGATATTTCAGCTTCAAGTTGTTCTTAATATATTCTTATTTTAAACATTTTAAAATGTTTCTTTCTTTCTTTTCGTTTCTTATAACAGAGTTTCAGTGATATATTTTATTTGTAGTTATAAACCCGAAAATTAAAAGCATCTTAAGAACAAACTGAAGCTGAGCCAGCTTCAGTTTGTTCTTCAGATGTTTTTAAATTTCAAAAAATCTGAGCTTAGCTGTTCTTATAAAGTTTGTTCTTATAAAGAGAAAAAAAGTGTAGCGCCTGAAAACAATTCAGTTTAGATCCTTAATTAAGTTATACTGCATGAATATTAGAATAACTCGTTTACCAATGTTAATTAAGTCATTCAGTACTGCAACCTGCTGTAATAACGAAATCATTGTTTGAATTCTACTACAGATGTAGCAAAAATCAAACAATGATTCGTTATCACTTATATCTTCGACACTGAACAAGTTTAACCCTATATATTCAGCCTGGGCACTACATAACTTTCGAAACAATCATGGTATGGCACTGCAACTTGGCAGACATAAGACACATGACCAGAAAATCATTTTTGATCGGTTATTTTTGTAATGGCGTCATTTTTTTGCTGGCGTCAACAATTTTTTTTTTTTTGGTGTAAATTGTACATCAGGTCACCCGAGTTAAATGGCTCACAATTATTTTGTTTTGAGCAATTTTATTTTCAAAAATTGGAGACCACCTTCCGAGAAAGTGCTCAATGCCAAAAATGAGCTGATATCTTCCTAAATAAAAGTTAGGAAAAGTCACAAAAGTTCAAGTCAAATACATAACCGGTTCGAAAGTTATCACAAATAAACTGGTAGGGGGGATGAAATTACCCCCCCCCCCCCCCAGTATGAATAGGGTTAACGGAATTTTAAATGTCAAATAATTATATACAACCTGAATCTGATTAGATGATTTCAATTTAAGGAAAGCCACTATCCCAACAGTAGTAACCCAGCTGTCACACGACGTCAAAACAACGTTGTAGCAACGTTATTATAACGTTAAACGTTGTAATAACGTTGCTTTGTGCCAGCTGGGAAGCTGATGACTGTAAGGCAGAAACATCTTGAACTAACATACTGAATTATTCCTTTCCGCTGGTCCATTATTACTCACTTATTACTCCAGTTGCGTTACGTGATATAGAACCATGACTATTAGACAAGGTACATACGATATTCCCATGATGCAATTGATTAATAGTACTGTTTAACCAAGACACATTAGACAAAACTGTGTTTCTTCCCTGTATTGTCCAAGTAATTCGTGGTGAAGGGTAACCAACTCCATCGCAGTGGCAGTATATATTGCTTGTGATTTCTGTGCATTCAGGAGTGATTGTGAAGGTCGGTGCAACTAAAAGTATGATTGTTTCACTTATACAACTAGTGAGATCATAAAGTTGGATCCACTGAGCTTACCTAGTCAAAACAATAAGTGACAAGTAAGTGTTACAATAACACTTCATCTGAGGTGAAAATTATTAGGAATGAAGCGAATTGTTAAGCGAATTTAAGCGAATTTTTGAGACGAACCCTAAGATGATCTGGTGTTTTTTCGCTTTCCTTACCTTTTTTGGTGGTGACTCCATAATGGCGGCAAATCTTGATCTTTTTTTAAACAAATTCACGGGCTAAGCGCTCCAAAAAATATTAAAAGTCTGCGAAAATCAGACTTCTCGCTCAATTTCTCATGAAATGCCGCTGTATTAATAGGGTTAAGTAATGATGAGAATAGCCTACCTTTTACAATGACAGTATGGACAACAGTTTCGCCTTTCCCTTGAGAATTATAAGGGGTGCAAGTGTATATACCTTCATTTTCTTTCTACAAAAATAACAAATTTTCATTACATAAATAATTATCTTAACCAGTAAAGAAAGCAACCTGCATTTCAACTTTGAAAAACATAAAACACACTGCATGAAAATCGGGATATCTCATTTCGGATTAAATATATTATTATTTGACTTTTGGGTCAAATTTATTTGACTTTTCCATATCATTATATGATATTTAGAGAAAATCTGGACAAGATTTACCTTAAATGTCAAACAGTCATGTCTTAATCCGAAACCGATTATCTCGATTTTCATGCAGTGATTCTCTCTTGATTTTGGCAACTAAGCTATGTAATAACGTTGATACATCATGGTTGACCCATCCGCCCAACAACTTCTATCAGAGTCTACAAAAATGTCGTTCAAAAGGAAGTTTGGAAACCTTATCATATTTAATGGCAACTCATCTAACAGACATAACGTCGTTTCGGATGAAAGACACTTTCACCTCACTTTACAAACCTATTAGTCTCTTGACTGAACATTTGCATATGTTACTCAGAGGCGGATTTAGATCATGATGAGTCTAAAGACTATTACGAATTAAAACTGCTAGTGCTCTTAAAAGGGCTGGATCTTCCACTGTAATACCACTTACTTCAATGTTAAAGAATGTTAGATCAGTTTGATTGTTATCAATATTGCTACCATCTTTTTTCCATTCGTAAGTTGTTACTGCAGGAGTTGCACGATTGGTACAACCTAACGTCAGTGATTGTGATATGGTGGCTTCATATGTTTGGTTTTGCAACAGAATTTCTGGAGGATCTGAATGTAAAAGAATATTAGGGTTCGTCTCAAAAATTCGCTTAAATTCGCTTCAAAATTCGCTTCAAAATTCGCTTCATTCCTAATAATTTTCACCTCAGATGAAGTGTTATTGTAACACTTACGTATTACAATAACACTTCAACTTAGGTGAAAAATGAAGCGAATTGTGAAGCGAATTGTGAAGCGAATTGTGAAGCGAATTTAAGCGAAATTTTGAGACGGTCCCTTAATAGAGCTGTATAGTAGTCAATGGGAAAATAGTTTAGTTTTTTACCTAGAGAGTTAAGTATACATCATTGTGTATAACCCAGTTGGTAAAATTTTAAAAATAACGTCTAATAAACGTCTTCACGACGTCACGGCGTCGTAAAGACGTCTATTAGACGACAATTGTGGTCATGTTCCGGCTGAGTATATGCGTAATTGGTGTAAATAGTATTGAAATCACTGTATTGGTTTTAAAAGAGACATCATCATCATAACTGCAATTTCAGAGAAAGATTAGGGATTTTCATTTTTTGGCCTTATATGGAATTGCTCCGAGGTCTTGGTCAAGGTGCCAATTTGAAATGGCTGATCGTGTAAAAGTGTAAGAATGTAAGAATGTAAAGCTGTCTTTTCTTAGTATCACAGTTTAGATTATATATATAGTAATAAGACCATGATAAGACACAGAAGCAGATTTAAAAAAAACTTAAAGCAAAACAACGATATAACAACATCCTACTTAAACCAATCAGAATTTGAATAAATGGACCCTGGAAATGGACCCAGGTATACAGTCATTTTAAGGGTTAAATGATACTTTTTATAACTTTCAATAATTCGGTTCCTTTCTATCAATTTTAGCAGAAGAAAAATTAAACAAAGACAAAACGTAAAAGTTTATACTAACGTAAAACAATGATTCGTCTTTCTCTATTCCTTGTAATAATATTGCCGACTACCGTAGTTTTTGCTTCACATGTATACAAACCAGCGTTTATTGATTGAATGTTTGTGATTGCAATTATACTTTCTTTCACTGTTGTTGTTGAGTTTTGAAATAACAAATTTTCTTGACTTGTTGGTACAGTGTTAAGATTATCTTTTCTCCATGTGATATCGGAAAATGGATTACTCGCAACGATGCATTGGAATGAGATACTATCACCTTTTGTTGCTGTGATTGTTTCCCCGTTTATTGAAGTAATTCCAAATTCAGGTGGCCCTATAAGAACGTATTCACATTTATTATGTATTCATATTCAAAATTCATATTAAGTTAAAAAGAAATTTATTCAATTCAGAGTATTTCTATTTTTTTCCTGGTCAGTTTTGTCCTTTTTAAAGCATAAGAGAATCTCAGGTTGTCTTAACTTTTCACGACGGAGAACTATAGTTTGTCCTAGGTTAACACGACGTTTTACATAGTGATAGCAGCAAAGAATAAATCTTAAAAGCCTTATTCTCTTTTGGTTAGTTTAAACTCCAGTGACGCTCATCTTCATTATAAAACAAATTTATGGCATCTGCTTTTTACTTACAATCAACAGTGATGGTAGATGATGTTGTGTTTGCTCCTAATTCATTGTTTGTACGACATTCATAAACACCTTCTTCTTCTCGTGAGATGTTGTTATTCCCACGAAAATATAAACGACTACGTAGTTTTGATTCATAACTAATAGGCCGAAGTACTTCTAAACTAGACTGCAAAGTTATATTTATAAAATTACTACCATCTTGAGCGTAAAACCAGTCAATATGTGACATGGGGTAGGATTCTATAATACAGTCTAGATAGTTTAAAGTATGCTCTGCGACTGTTTGATTGGCTGGTGGTGATTGAAGTATCACAGGAGAATCTAAAAGAATTGGAGAATTAACTCATTTAGTTCTGCAAGCTGCAGTGATAACCAATCATTGCTCGACTTTTGTCATTTTGTAGCAGGGATCAAACAGTGATTCGTAATCAATCACGTAAATCTTCGGCACTGAATAAGTTAAATAATTAAGAAAAGTATTTAGAAAATAAGGAGTCCATCCACAAGCGCTTTATCAAATATATATCAGAGGATGAAAATGGTTTTGATTTAAAGATTTTCATCAAGCAACCTGAAAAAATCTGGGCCCAGTTGTTCGAAACTGGATTAAACATGGATTAGCTTAATCTGCTTTTAAATGTTGCTTTAACCATTCAGAATTGATTAGAAATCAATTCTGATTGGTTAAAGTCAGATCTAAAAGTGGGCATTGCTAATAACAGTTTAATCCACGTTCGAGCAACTGGTGGTTAATAACTTTTCACTTATAAAGTGATTTTTATTAAATGATTATTCTTTAACCCTATTTTTACCGGGAATCAGCGAGCCTCTAAAGTTTCTCAAGCAGTATTTCATGGGAAATTGAGCGAAAATTTGAGTTGACTGTTAATATTTTTTTGTTGAAAAAAATCAAGATTTGAATAATGAAGCATATAGTACAAATTTTTTTAATTATTCGGATTGTCACTCCACATTTCACAAACTTATTTTTTTTTTTCTTTCTTTCCTTACCGGTCGTCCTGAAAGGAGATTTTAAAAAGTGCCTTTGATGCAACACCTCCAAAGATAAGTTTATTAGATAAATTAAAGATGCGTAATGACACTGTAAAACAATCAGGATTGCAGCACTTACTCGCATGGTTCTTTTAACGTTTGGCTAAAAGCTCCGGTACAAATAGGGTTAAAAATAAACATCATTTACATCCAACCAATCATCATTATTTTAATTTTCCCCTGTTAAATAGAGATTAACTTACATTTTACATAAATAGTTGTAGTTGCTTTATTTTGATTTGTTCCGTCATCAGCCGTACAAGAATAATTCCCATGATCCTCTTTGCGTAATGATCGCACTTCTAAAATTCTTTCAACTATTACTCTTCCTTGATCTTCAAAAAGAACTCTGGAAGCAAATTGAACAAAACGATTGCTTGGAGTTGCAGTTGTGGTCCAGGTTACGGTTGGTTCTGGATAAGCTTGTACAGTACAGTTAAGTCTTATTGTTGCTCCAAGGGTTGACATTATCTGTTGCTCGGGTTTTTCCAAAAAATATGGTTTGTCTAAGGCAAAAAAATGATGCATCCACTGCTTAAAAAATTATGTTTTACATTAAGGATTCTATCAAACAACCTGATGAAATCTGGAGTTTTAATCCAAATTTTAGCAGGTTATTTGTTAGAATCATTAAAGGATAATATAACATAACATGCAGTGATCCTCCCCCGGCTGGCACACAACACTAAAACAACGCTGTAGCAACGTTACAACAACGTTTAAGGTTGTGATAACGTTGCTAAAACGCTGTTTTAGCGTCGTGCGCCAGCGCTGGGTCTTAACACTTGAGTTCAAGGCTGATTACGTTTATTAAACCATATGCTTTTAAGTATAGTTATAGCGATCTTTTGAGTATAAACTTGTTTCATAAAATCGAAATGTTGTTGCTCGTTTATATTGGGGATAAGATCAATTTGTATAAGTGGACAGATTCATGGAACCTTAGGATCATATTCTAAATGTTAATCATTCCCAGCAAACACAATTTCAAAAATGACGTCTTCAAGACGTCCCTACGACGTCGCGACGTCATAGTGACGTCTTGGGGAACCGTTCATAAATTTTAATTTGCAAAACCTCATCCACAGAAAAGGTGTCACAAAGACACCACTTCTGAGGTGAAAATTATGAGGCCTGAGATATATAAATAATGTGTATCGTCATTGGTAAAAGAATACTTACGTGACACAATTACTGTTGCCGATTTTTGTGTTGTCTGAACACCAATTCCAGGAACAATATTTTCCGCTTCGCAAGTATAATTGCCAAAATCGTCTTTAGTAATATTTACAAACCGTAGTATGCTATCATATAATTCCAATTGTTTTGTCAGGTTAGCAACGATAACATTTGTATTTGATTGGTCTATCAATAACGTGTTTTTATACCATTTCACTGTAGGTTCTGGATGGCTTTCTATTTGACAGCTTAATTCAAAATTAGTTGCATATTCTACTGTACCGACACGTGATGGAGGGAAGTTTATGATGGTTGATGGGTCTAAAATAAAATATTTAATTTTGTGGTAGATTTGGATCTAGTCAGAGCACCCAGACAGAGTCAAGACTGCATAAAAAATAATGTTTTACGTTCAGGATTTTATCAACCAACCTACTGAAATTTCAGCAGGTTGGTTGATAAAATCGTTAAAGGACAACATAACTATTCATGCAGTGCAAGACTAATTATTTGCAAATAGTTAACAAATGATCGCGATTTAAAGGCTAACGATCAATTGTTAAACTACTACTTAATAACTTTTCTTTTCCTTTTTCTCGATTTGACTAAAGGGTATTCTGAATCCGCCTATGAAATTGCTGGGTGTAATTTTCTCATAAATTTCTAAAACATTCCCGAAACTAATGGGTTTTTCAATGCTCCAAAGCAAAGTAAAAAGTCTAGCACTGGAACTTTTTCTTAAAATGACAGCATTATAAAAAAGTCTTATTCAAAATTAAAAAACATGCAGTTATCCGTTGGAGAACACAGGACAACTGCAGGTTGTGTTATATCACAATATTTGTGTCACCCTATCCCCCTCCTTTATTTCTAAACTACTATCAGTATGGCAATGAAACTTGGCACGATATAGAACATCACCGAATAAACATGTTTTCTAAATTGTGCTGACGTCAGCATTTTTGTGTCATCAGACTTTATTCTGGCCATATATCTGATGTAATGTAGTAATACGATGATAAAAGGTCGCATTGATGTTATTTTGCTTATGTCAGTAGTTTTTTTCGAGAAATTTTCGAAATTTTATTTCAACGGGGTTTATCATACAACCTGCAGAAAACTGGAGTAGAACTGAACCGATTATATACAGCAGATTGCTTGATCAGCCAATATAACTTGCATTGACAAACTAAGCCTTTTGACCTTCCAACAACTGCACCCTGTGGTATATCCTATGCTTAATGTTCTTAATGAATATATTTTTATAATGTCTTACAGAATACAGATAAACTTGAACTTCGTTCTTGATTTCCAAATTCATATTCAACAACACATTTGTAAACTCCTCTATCTGTTCGTCTGATGTTTGTTACGTTAAGAATCGAAGACAGTGCTGTGAGTTTACCAGTCGTGGTTGAATTTGATGAAATTAAATATCTTCCACCAGATGATAAGAGTGTGTTTTCGTGATACCATTTGATTGTTGACGCTGGTTTACTCTGAACACCACAATTGAGAGTGATGTTTGAATCACCTTCATTATCTGCTATAGAAGGAGGTGGTGTGGCGATAAATGTTGGTGGTACTATTGATAAATTAAGACAAAAGTTTAGTAAGAAAATGTGACACTTCATTTGAGGTAATAACAAAAAAAATGCACAAATATACTTCTTCTTAGGACTCGTTTACATGAAGACTTTCTATAGGCGAAATGAACCGTCATGGCTTCTGTCAGTTCATTTCGCCCGCAACGATTTTCCACGTAAACGTGTCCTTAGGGTTCGTCTCAAAAATTCGCTTAAATTCGCTTCACAATTCGCTTCATTTTTACCTCAGATGAAGTGTTATTGTGCATACAAAGTACGCACAATGACACTTAATCTGAGACGAAAATTGACAGGAATGAAGTCAATTTACAAAGCGAATTTTTGAGACGGTTCCTTAGTTGATAGAAAATTGCAAATTAAAGAAAAAGTATTAATTATGCTTATGTTTGAGTTTAGTTGAGCTGCAAGGTACCATATATATATCACCGTCTCAAAACTTCGCCGTATGATTTCTTTTCATTCCTAAAATGTTTATTTAGAACAATTTTCATTTCTGCATATTTTTTATCATATTCGCAAGGATATTTCATCTGAGATGGACACGACAAATTCTGCAACGCATTTATGAACAATCTTTGTGCCGAACGGTTGATCAAATCTGTCAATACCTACTCACAGGTGTAGACATATCTCTATCATGACGTCTAAGCAATATCAATAAAGACGCTCTGACAACATACCTGTTACTAGAAATGTTGTTGAGCTTGAGAACACGACCCCACCACTGCTTAAAGTAATACCACATGAAACTGTCCCTTCATCTTGTAGCGTTGCTCCTTGAATCTCCAGCATTCCTTTTTGATCTACACTTGCACGTCCTTGAAAAGCTATAAAAAAAACCAACTATGAACAATTTTGAATGTAGAATCGACTCACCTACCTATTTTCACCAAGCTGACACACAACGTTAATACAACGTTGCTGCAACGTTGTTTTAGAATTGTGTGCCAGCTTGTCAGAGATGATGTTTTTTTATAGATTTTCTATTGAATTGTGTTATCCAATTGAATTTGTAGTTTTCTATTTTACCTAAGAGAGGTTATCAACCTTCCGGAATTTGAAAAAAAGTAGCAATTAAACAAGAAACCTCTGCAAATGATGGTATTTTCGGATTTTATTTGGCCCAAATCAAATGTACCCTGTAGGATGATATAAAATGGGTCTTTACAGATCCATAATCATACATTAAGAAGGGACTTTCAACAAAAATTCGTACCAAAACATTTACCATGTTCATTACAGCTGAAGTGTCTTTGTGTATAAAATTATTCGCATACTAAGTATTCACAAAGACACGGAAGCAGCCATCTGTACGTGTTCTTCAAATTATGTGTTCGGTAAATATTTGAAAAATTCCTACAGAAGTGTC
>JAUCNQ010120805.1:0-10666 GCA_032352715.1 Bougainvillia muscus
GAAAATTAATATGTGTTTTTAAAATTGTATACATAAATCTTGTAAAATATCTTAGTTTCTACTTGAAAATGGTTTTTTTTATCGAAATGCATCATACATAAATAATAATTTTTATCTTGTCTTTTTCACCTTGATTAATGAACAAATTGTTCTGGATCCAGCTATGTGATATCCGACCTTTAGTAATCAACTAAAACAATTACTAAGAACCTTTCTTCACAATACACTCAAAAAACGTAAATGTGCGTGTCTTTAACGTATTTTTGAGAGCAATTAGTAACGGTAAGATGCCGGATATAAGATACAGGAAGATACATATAGATAGCAATTATAAAGCTATGCAGTTTAATATTACAAAGAACGTAACTTTCTAGGAAACCACAAGCTATGTTTGCAACTTGCAGTAAGACTACGGTAAATAGACAGCAAGACTGTTAAATGAACATCTTAAAAAATGGTCACCCATACCTAAACATTCTAACAGCGTTTTCTACGGAATTGTTCAAGTGTGTGTGTACATTTTGTCTAAACTAGGCATTAAAGGAGGGTTAACCACGTTTAGGCGATAAGAATAATAGTCTTCGTGTTTTGTGCTATCTATCACCTCACACAATATGAGTTACTCCTTTATCACTTAGTGTAGACCAAATATTAGTTTCATGTCTTCATGATAATCATCAGCTTACATATGATTTATCAACTGTTGAATAATATATAAAAATATGTAAAAAACGATTACAATCACCAGAGATCGAGTCCTTAGAGACCGAGTGTAAAAACGGATAATGGTCGATAATGAATTATGTTAAGTTACAAATAAAAATTAATTTACACGAAAGACACTTTACACTTTACATTTATATCTGTGATGGCATTTCGAAATTAATTCTGCTCTTTTGTTGAACAGACCTTTAAGCTCTGTTCTCACTGTAGCCACTTTGTAAGCAGGGTATAGATCACAATTTCCTTCTTAACTTCCTTTCACACCCGTAATGGGACACCAGTGTCGCCAAGAAAGAGTCTAAGATTGAAACCACAAGTGCTACTGAAATCGAAGTCACCTAGGGGGAGAGAGGGCGGAAGGCAAGGCGCGCGCGTTATTTAGCTTTCGATTTTAGCCCAGTCGCTTTCTTGTGGGTGTGAAAGGGTTAATAAGGAGACGCCGAGGACTCGATGTTCAATTTCATGGTGAATTGGGATGTCGTTATCCTTTTGGTTCCAAATGTGTTTTTTTTTCTTGTGCTTGAATGTGTTTTTGTGGTTGTTAAATCGGGCTTAAAGTCTCCTTCACATAAACCGTAGTAGATATTGATCTCATTTCTGTCCAGAACGTTTCCTTTGAAGACAAAACATTTTGCGACAATCTGTTTGACTTTTGTCTCTACAATTGCATACTTATTTATTTATTTATTTATTTATTTGTCGAATATTTACAACATGATAAGTACTTCAAAAATACAAAATTTCTGTTGTCAACGTATGTCCAGTATGAAAATAAAACTGTGGTTTCTCCATAAATCATCTAGGTCAGAGTAGTAGGAAAGGGTGATTAGTGACAAAGCACGGTTTGTAATAATAATTAGAAAAAAAAGAAGAGAAAAAAAAAAGTCGAATAAAAATTTGGAAAACAAATCCTATCGGACATAGAATATCAAATACTGTGAGGCCAAGCTCTGCACAAAAATCAAAGTTGGTACAATTGTCTGAAGACGATCCAAACGCAGACTAGCTCAGTCCAGCATCAAGCTCTGCCCTCACCATTCAGAATCTAGTATCTATGCGGTGACAGTTTTTCTAATGTTGGTTTACTTCTTGGCAATTCTTGGAGTGATTAACCACACTAAACGACACATCAGTTGACAATTCAATTTGAATTTAAACGGCCGCCATTGATCTTGTTCTTATTTAATATCTAAAATCAATAAAGGCTGCCATCGTGTTGTTTGCATTTTGGATTCCTACAGCTAACTTCGCCCCAGAGCTTCTTTCTGAATAATATTAAATTCGAGAGAAGTCAGTATTAATTTTCAGATATCCAGAAATGAAAAGGAATCTTCTAGCCGTAGTTCTCCTACTTTAAGCTGAAGTAAATGTATATTTAGCAAACATAGAATAATTTATTGAGGAATTTAGTCATGTAATTATTACGGATCAGTAACTATTTCAATCTAACCCAGTCATTCTATCTGCATGAGTATTAGAAGACTCTCACTCTTTAAGACGTAAAGCATGTCCATTTATCTTTCCAAATATTATCTTCAGACAGAAGATGGAATATTTTACCGATTTTCTTTACCTAGTAAATATTAATATGTTAACCAAATCAGTGGCGGATACAGACTAATTAGAGGTCAATATGAAGACTAAGCCTATTATGCTACTTGTTTTTAGATACAAACTAAATATGATATTCTTGGTAATTTTGCAATTACGAATATTTACAATTCAAAGCATTTTTTATATTCATTTAAAGCCTAATCGACGGAGCGATATCGTGGACATAATAAAAGGTCCGAGTTTTGAATCGCACTACTTGCACTCGCACTGCATCTACTGATCGTGAATAGGGAAGTCGAATCGCATGCACTGTGGTCGAATTGCGGTCCATACAGTCGAATCACGGTCACGATGCTGAATCGCGGTCTTGATGTTGAATCGTGGTCACGATGTCGAATAGCGGTCACAAAGTCGAATTGAGCAAGCAAAGTCGAATCGTGGGCCCAAAGTCGAATTGCGACTCGATGATACAGATTTTTTCAGTGTTCCTAGCGCTTCTAGTCGCTACTCACTCAGTGACAAAATTTTAGATTTTAAGGTTAGTCACTGCCACTACTCTGTTCAAGAGTGTCTTTTCTTTTCTTTTATATTAGTAACAATCTATTGTACATCGAGATTGTTTATGCTTTGGTTTTCCAGTGCTATGTTTTGTTCGAAAGCATCTATTCTCTACATTCGTAGCTTCTACTAGTCTGTATTACTTAGGACTCGTTTACATGAAAAATCGTTGCGGGCGAAATGAGCTGTCATGAGCTTGGTTAAGTTTGTCCGACGGAAAAATTTGACCAATCACAGAAGCCATGACAGTTCATTTCGCCTAGAGAAAGTCTTCTTTTAAACGAGTTCTTACTTAGTTACTTACTTGACTAATCCAGGTCATATTTCAACGATGTGTTGTTCTAGAAGTAACATAGGCGGATTTTACTACTTTGACAGTCCATAACCAGTGGGGGATCCAGAGCTTGAAAATAGTAGGCAAGTACCTACGAAGAAGTGTAAAACGATTAAAAGAAATTTTAATCGTTTTACACTTCTTCGTAGGTATTTGCCACCTGCTGGATCCGACCCTGATAACCCGATCCTTACTAAATATTAGTACTTTGACAGTTTCTGTATTTACTTTTATTGGAATCTTAACTTCTTAAGGCCTTTAAGGTCTCTCCCCCCCCCCCCCTATGAAAGTCATGATCCACTAGTGCCAGACATATGAAACTTTGCACCTATTTTACCAAGCACATGAAAAAAATTTGAGCGTGGTCAAATTTGGAATGACGTCATTTTTAAGCTAATGGCGTCATAATTAGCTTCTAATATCGCGAAAATAACAATCTGGATTATCATTAGCTAATAACCTTTTTTCAAGACATTTCTTTCACAAAACTGATGTCTATGTAAAGATAATTGTCCAAAAAAACGTCCAAATGCATTTTCGCCAAAAAAATGTCGAAATAACAGATTTTTCGCCCTTGGAATTTGCTCTAAAAATTTTTCCGGACTTTCCGGCCGAAATTGGATTTTTTTTCCCATTTTCCGGAAATATAACGTCATTTTCGGAAAGTTCTTATAATAATTAACAATTGTGCAAATTTTCATTCTAAAATGATTTGTACTTTAGAAAATACAGGCTTTACAATATTTCAGTATTATCAATGGGAAATATGGGAAATTTGATATAACTTTTAGAGTAGGCACTCTAAAGAATTGAAAGTTTCTCAAAAGATGGGAAATAGATTTATACTGAAAGTGACAAAGTTTCAAGACAGCTCAATTATTATTTCAAAGGCATACAAGCTAAGCGTCGTTTGTTGAAGCTTTTTCATCGCTCTTTGCCTGCTTGTGATCTTAAAGTTATTTGTAAGTCTTCTGTCAGTTTGGGTACTTTGTTTCGCTTTAAAGAAAGGCTCCCGAATTCCTTTCTCTCAAATGTTGTTTACAACTTTACGTGTGGTAGCTGCAACGCTTCCTATGTTGGTAAAACTTCTCGCCATTTGAGGGTTAGGATTTCTGAGCACATTGGAGTGTCTGCATTGACTAACAAGCTAGTTAAACCACACACAGAAAGTGCTGTTGCCCAGCATTTGTTAGGTTGCGACCACTTTGGCTCTGTTGATGATTTTTCTGTTATAAGTTCTGCATCTAGTAACTACATTTTGGAGATAAAGGAGAGCCTTATGATTTTCAAGGAGAAACCATGTCTGAATAGAAATGTACAATCTAAACCGTTGTATTTATTCAATTAATTGACTTTTTGTATATTATAAATTAATTTATTCACTGGAGACCCAATGTTTTTAGCACTTAACTTACAATTTATAAAATAGTGATACAGTATGTTGTGAACATGGAATAGTAGAAAGCTTAACAAATAATATGATCTCGTCGCAACTTTGTTGTTATTCTTTAATATGTTTCCTGTGATGGGATTTTTTTACACTTATTAACAAAATTTATATTGGTTTTATATTTTATTTTAGCGTAGTATAAAATTCATCTTTTGATCTTCTCGTTCTTCCATCAAGTTTGTTTTTTCAGAGCAGGTTTGTTTTACAGCTTGAAGCCAACACACATGTGTTGTGTCTTCTCTTTATATTTCTGTCTCTTCGTCGATCAAACGAAATGGAGAGACACAAACAAAAGTGGATAGTAAAATGAGTATTTGACATAACTATATAAGTATAAGTAGCAACACTTCGAAAGCATCCACTTGTTCCGAAAAATAAGTTTTCTACCTCTTCTTCTTCTTTTTTTCTTTCTTCTCAACTGGAGTTATCTGTGGAATACGAGGTGTTCTGAAACACTCGATTATGTGAAATTCAGCTGTTCTGACATACGTTACTTCCTGTAAGATTGAACTGTTCTGATAACAATGATACTGACGTACTGTTAATAAAAGTTGCTCTGAACGAATTAAAATAATTCTGTTGACCAGGGAAAATGAGGTGCTCCATAGGTGTTAATTAATTCTGCGAATAATAATGCTTCCTTGGATATCAGAACACCTATTTTCAGAACACCTATTAGTGAATGCTTGTCACAATTCTTGTACAATCCTTGAAGTTTGCCAAGCTGGTTAGTATTTTACGTTTTTATATTTTCTTGTCTGTTCAAGAATTACTACCTGATAATAAAAAAACTATTTTCTAAGAACATAAACAAGAAATAAAAGCCACTTTATGCACTTTATAATCCAAAAAGAGGATGATAGACCTGGGAACGAGGTTGTTTTTTGTCTTATTTATTTCAACATCGCTCCCAGCGGCTCTTGTCGTTGTATTTATTATTTTTTTTGCGCTGCGTTTTCACACATCACTGTTCCAAGAAAGTGAAAACTCTGGATGGGGCTGAAGCAAGGTAAGAGCCATTGAGACAAAAATTGTATCATCAAGTCGTGATTCACATTCATGCGCGCCATTCGAATTCGTGACCACGATTCGGCATCGTGACCGCGATTCGAATTCGAGACCGCATTTCGGCATCGTGGACTATATGGACTGCGATTTGACTACAGTATATGCAATTCGACTTCCCTATACGCGATCAGTAATGCAATGCGAGTGCAAGTAGTGCGATTCGAAGCTCGCACCGTGTACTTTCTCCACGATATCGCTCCTTACTAGTCAAAGTCAAAAGTTGTTTGTTACCAAGCTAACAAAACGTCATGAAAACGTTTATATCACAGGTACCGGTCCTAATATTTTTATTTTTAATGTAATACACAAAATTCTCTATCTTTCAATGCTCAGCATAAAATGCAGTTAAAACAAAAACCATAAACTCTATAAACTACTACACAAACTATTATTTTTATTAACGAGAAAATACAAAATTCTATAGCTATCAATCCTCAAGAAAAAATAAAGTTAAAACAAAAACCATTATTTAGCTGTACTTTTGCTCTTACTTCAAAACCCCGGGGTAATAATTTCATATCCAGATTATATACATTAAAAGGTTTAGCTGTAAAAGTATTTGTTGCGTGGTACGCATCAGAAGCGGATGCAGAGCATGCCTTTACTTAGTCGCAGCAGTAAGAGGGATACTCAAAGTCATTAATTCTAAAAACTTTATGTATGACAATGGTCTCTAAAGACCCAATGTCATACATAAAGTTATTAAGAATTAAAAATAAATGCACTCCATCATAATGCTCTGATTAGAGCTGGATCCACCACTGCGCATTTGACTTGTGGTGGTAGAAGAAAAAATTAGCGACTTTTTATTTATTTTTAAATATGTATTGTTATATTTTTTAATATGTATTGTTATATATCATTTTTTCACAAATTTTAAGCTGATAACGAAAATAATACTGATTTTTAAAATAGTTCGGATATTGCCACCTATTAAAAAGAAATTCTATTCTCGCGAAAATTAACCCCGGAAATAATTTATGCTGACGTCAACAGAAAAGTAATGACGTCATCGCAAGTATAATGACGTCATTTTGTTCAAAATGTGATAGATACTAATTGTGCAAAGTTTCATCGCCTTACCTTGTGTTGTTCAAAAGTTATGCAGGGGGTGGGGCGGCGGACTCCAACCCCCCCCCCCCCCCCCAGAGATGAGGAGCTCTAAAAAGCCCAGGGCTAATAGGGTTAATGTATATTTGTTTTCTGATATGTGTGCTAATAAGAACATGTATTAGTTAAAATGTAATATTAAAATGAAAGTTTATTAATATGACAAAAAATTACTACAAGTTATAGTTTGAATTAATTAGAAATTTATTAAACAGAGACCAAAGTTATCACGCCATTACCAAATCTAAAAGAACAGTCTTTTTGAAGATGGCAGTCATTCAATACTTTAGAAAATGATCCTATCAAAATACCATAAAAAGATGACAAAAAGATATTCCAAAGTAATAGTTTTAAGATAATGAAATGTATGACACCGAGACTTGATCAAAGTTATCACGTTATTACCTAATGAAATTTGTCTTTTTAAAGGAATTGAAAAATCAATTACGTCACTTCTATTTCCTGGAAGTCAGGAAATTTAAATCTATAGGAGGTGAATCTGAGAAAGATCAAATTTGTGAGGTTAAAGGAGTTTTACAATTAATTTAAGAATACAGTTTCACGGATTTTATAACTACATGAAGTTACAAGAAATTTAAAAAAGAGAATTATTAAAAGGGTTCCGTATAAACAATTTTAGAGCCAAAAGGACTCAACATGTTAACAGCACATTCAGGTGCAAAAAGCATCTCTAATTCAGCTGATCTGGTTCAAAATAAGTTTCTGCTTGCCACAAAACAAGTTTTAAGTAGTAACGTTTCAAGGTCCATGTTGTGACAAAAATTACAACACTCCAAACTACAAGCAGAAAATTATTTTTGTCGGACCCCACCCTTTTGTTGCCATGGAAACAATAGTGGGACAAATATGTCTTTTAGGTAAAAACTAAAAAGCATAAAAAATGCTATTTTTGCGCCAATCAAAATTCACTCTGTAAGAGTGTTGGCTTGGCAAGTTACATATACGATATGCGCTAAAATAGTCCATTCATCATAGCAGCTAGAGAACCAAGCTTGTATCCTCATTTTGTCGGTTTCATTGGCTTGGACTGCTTTAAGGAACTCTTTCTCATAAAAACGGACATTTTTATTATATCTATATAACTCAATGGATGCTCAGACCGTTTATTAGAGGACTCAAACAGTACATTATGTCTGCAGAGACTATGTATTCATCTGGCATTTCGTTATTACCATTTATATAGAGTAATGATAGTAGAGAAGTTCACATTGTGTAAGCAATTTCTCCTTAAAAAGATCTTTTTCATGCTCGTAATGCGTGTCGTGACACATAAGTCCATTGGCGGATCCAGCCCTAGTCAGAACAGCACGAAGAGGAACTAAACATTTTAATTCTTAATAGCTTTTGTATGATAATGGGTCTTTAAAGACCCATTATCAAACAAAAGCAATTAGTAATTAATGAGTTTGAGCATGCTTTTAATCTCCATTCGACTGCTCAACTAAGCAAAAGCATGTTCTGAGTCCGCCTACTGTGACACATAAGTCCAACAACAATTTACACAGTATTGCCAAACAGCAACAACTATGTACCATCAGCTTTTAAAGTTTATCTGAAGCTATAGTGAAATTCTACCTGGCTTAAAAAAAAGCTTATATGTCCCGTCGGACCACTTCGCGTTTCATGTGTTATTGCTTCAACGTGACAAAAATACAGACATATTTACCCAGTATTTTACAAATGAAACACTACATTCACAATAACATTTTGCTGCCTTAACTATGTATATTTGTAACAAAACTTACACGTTCATAACAATCAATGCAGTAGTAATGCAACTTTTGAGCATGTATAATGATTTAAAACATTGAATGATTTTAAAGTAACTTGTCAGTTTAAAGCAATAGAATCACCATAATGAAAATTATTAAAGCCCAATTTACATGCACGTAAATATTTTACATAAGTCTTACCACAAAAACGGTGCTTATTCATTTTCTTACTGACAAATTCTTTACGTGCATGTGACATGCTTAATTAAAGTTCTTGGTAACGTTCTTACGAACGCCTGTAGCTACAACGATTTTCTAAGGATAAAAAAAGTTTGATAACTAACGAACATTCGTAAGGGCTGAAATAAAAGATTAAAAAAAGAGTTGACGCCTTCATTCATTCAAAATAAATAATGACTTCACATGAGAAAAAACCCATTTGTTAAGTAAGTTTTTATTGCCTTTACGTAAAAAAAAACTTACGTAGATGTGAACGGGAGCGTTCGTAAGAGATTATAATTTATTTTCTCCATATACTTTTAATTGCCTTTTAATTGCCTTTTAATTGCCTAATTGGTCTACACGTTCAACTTACATCGAACGGGTCTTCGCACGTAAGCAAGTACTGTGTAAGGTAGCTATATATAATTATGAGCAAAAAAGGAAAGTTTTTGCTTTCCAAGCAGAAAATAGGCTACAAACACAGCTTCATATTACATTCGTCAAAGAGACAACAAAAAGGAGAGCCCTTTTGGTATGTTGTTGGATAACATACTTCTCTCAGTCATATATATAACATTTAAGTTCTTATCCACTGCTCATTACAGTCTTTTGCTTCCTTCGAAAGTACATCACGTATTTTCACCTTCCTTGATGCAGTAAACTTCGAGCAAACACAGGAAAGGTTTGAAAAGTAACGGGCAGACAACTACTTTTATTAGCGTGTGCTTGTCTTGTTTCATAGCATCATCAAAATTCGTTTTAACGTCTTATTGCTGCCTTTTCCTGTAAGAACACGTGGTTTACATGAATACTTTCTATAGGCGAAATGAACTGTCATGGCTTCTGTGATTGGTTAAATTTTTCCGTCTAAAAAATTTAACCAACCACAGAAGCCATGACAGTTCATTTCGCCCGCAAAGATTTTTCATGTAAACGATCCCTAAGAAGTATTTTTGTGAATATAGATGCCTAAACATATCAGAAGTACAAAGAACAAAGGAATAGTAACAATGCTGAAAATAACAATTATTAGGGATTTCAGAATGTTGTTTATTTTGTATGTAACAGATTTAGTTTTTTATTCATAACCTGAAGATGTATCTAAACGTTAGTTTAAATATATCGTCATATAAATTTAAGCTTATATTATTATCATAATGCTGAAAATATTAGCTTAATTTTAACCTTACTGTTCATACTGTCTTTTTTTTATTGCTAATTTTAACAAAATTAAAGATATGTTTGACTTAATCATTCTAAGTTGGTTTAATTTCATGGTATTTCTTTATCAAAAAGTACAATAGAATTATTTATACAATTTTATTCTTTTGATATCATCATAGCTTCACCGTTAGGTGTAAGGACAATCATTGGTTTTAACGGGTAGGTTTGGTGCATTGTATTGTTTGGGGTTCGTATAAACAATTCGCTTGTTTTCTAGTGTTCTTTATTAAAAAAGTAAATATTTACTTGTGGGAAAGCTACCTTTCGTACATGTCCAACATTATTAATTTTACTTGAAGAGTTTTTATGGCTTTTTGTTCTGCGTTGAACTTAATAACTCTTCCCTATCCCCCGCCATAAAGGACAAAAGTCTACAGACATTTCTTAATAAGTAGAAGTCCATAAATAAGGTCTAGCAATCCATAGATAGGGTCTAGCAAATCATAGATAGGGTCTACACAAGTATTTATATGGTCTAGTTATTGCATTTGTATAAGGTCTACTTTTGCAGTCCTTGTGTAGGGTCTAGCAGTTCATATACATAAGGTCTACGCAAGTGTTTATATGGTCAAAACTAAGGTATGGCCTAGTATTACAATTATAAAGTCTACTGGAAAATAACTAAATAATTATTTTTTGACGATGTATGTGGAGTAGCAAACGTAAACATGTATTATAAGCTTTAGAATT
>JAUCNQ010120816.1:0-10665 GCA_032352715.1 Bougainvillia muscus
TTCATCTGAGGTGAAAATTATTAGGAATGAATCGAATTGTGAAGCGAATTTAAGCGAATTTTTGAGACGGTTCCTTATTAAAGTTCAATTCAAGGTTATAAATTGTCATAGTCATAGAGATCCACTGTACATTATGCTACTTTTCAAACTCTCCCTCGATGTGCTCTGATATAGAACAGACTGTAACCTAGCTACAGAAATAAATGAAAACTCCTATCATTCTCGTTCTCTTAACATCCTAGCAAACGTGCAACCAAAATTGACGTCTTACTTAATGATATCGCGAAGAAGTATTTCAGACATCAACTCTCTCCCACTGGGATATATTAAGCTATTAATAATTAATACATTACACAGACTCTCCATCGTAATGTTCTAAACAAACTAAATCCAGCTATGAAAAACCTAAATGTAATAAAAAACAGGGAAGAAAATCAAAAGAAAATCCATGTGATCTTCCTATAAAATTGAAAAAAAGAACCAATATCCCAGATATATGATATCACACTCAAAAAAATTAAAGATTCACAAATTTTATATTTGACACCATGTCTCAAAATCTCAAATATATTCTCGTATTTTAATACATAATTTATATTAAAAAATGTGAAAAATGTAGTTATGACATCAGAATAATTAGTGTACATTCAAAATGGTAACAATTATAGCAAACATTACAAATGCTATTAAAAATAAATTTTCTAAATATGTAAAAATAAGCTGACATTAAATTGTGCAATAAACTGAGTTATGAGTTACCAACAACGTGATCACTAAATATATGTAGTTATGCAGAGTTGACAATTTTATACAAACGTCTTACCCTGAGTCATTTGTCTCTGTATTATATAGTAAGACGTTCATCGGCTCCAGCGGCGGATTCAGCCCTAGTCAGAGCAACACGAGAAAGAGCTAACAATTTTAATTCTTAATAGCTTTCGGTATGATGATGGTCTTAAAAGACCATCATCATACAGAAAACTATTAGAATTAATGACTTTGAGGATGCTTTGAATCTGCGTTTCATTGCTGTGACAATGTAAAAGAATCTTCTGAATCTGCCTCTAGGCTCAGGGTACAAAATTGATGTAAATTTGTCAACTCTTCAATAATGAAAATCGCAGTTAGATTTAAACAGCACCGTTTGGACACCGTCACAGTAGACAAATATGACGTTTTTAACAAAGATCTTAGGACGACATCGGCGCCCAAAGGGGGATATTCTGTACTGTGTTGTGTATGATGCATGTTTTGTACCATAAGCACACAACAGCTCTATAAGGATGTTCTGTGCTGTGCTGTGTAAATGATGCTTGTTTTTGTATTTAATCCCATCAATAAATAACAGCTCTTTTCTAAACTGACTTATACGTTGCAACATGATTTGAGATAAGTAAATACCTCATCAAAAACTTTATATGAATATATTACTAGGTATTACTATTAATGACGTAACAAAAGAATGATGGCATTATCAACTAATACAAATTTAATTGTGACTTTTTTTGTTGAAACAAGCTGTCACGTTTTTTTCTGCTAATAACATAGAACAACAGTAGTCAACAAACATTAGAGGCTAGTCACAGTAGTAACAAACAAAGTCATACATAAAAGCCATCACTATACATTAACCTAGTAATGTTTTCAATGGCAACATTTGTTCTCCAATTTATTGCCTTGCCTTGTTAAAAGCTTATTCTGAATCAGTCTCCGCCACTAAAAAACGGGTTTAGCAGCTTGTTGATCAGCTAGATAATTAGAGAAGACTTTGATATGTTTTGGCACACTCGTAGTCTCTGCAATCATGATTTGACGCGTACTATCGTGAAAAACTAGAATTAATTATAATAAACGGACACAAGGTATAACAAGTCTATACTAACACAATGTATGTGACAAACTTTCATTTTAAAAGCCAGTTTTAATTTGGCACCTTATTTCAAAGCCTCAAATTAATAATTCTATGATAAGAAAGAATATTTGTTACAACGTTGTTTTCTTCGTATTCTGTCAGTTGTATATAGATAGATTTACTCCACTCGAAAGTACTCAAATAGAAACACACATACCGTTAGATGAGCAGACTTTCGTTTAACTCGTTTAGTACCAACGATGCAAGTGATTACGAATCATTGTTCGATTTCTGCTAGAGAAGTAGCAGAAAGCAAACACTGATTGGTTATCACATAGGCTTGCAGCACTGAATGAGTTAAATGCTTTTTCTTGTCTAGGAATACAAAAATAGTTTTGAAAACTTAAATTGAAGTAGAAAATGTAGAGTTAGGACTCGTTTACATGGAAAATCGTTGCGGGCGAAATGAACTGTCATGGTTTCTGTGATTGGTTAAATCTTTCCTTCGGAAAAATTTAACCAATCACAGAAGCCATGACAGTTCATTTCGCCTATAGAAAGTCTTCATGTAAACGAGTTCTTAGTCAGAGCATCAAGATGGAGTGTAGAACTAATTAACTTTCATGGTTCACAAATCGTCTTTAGCTTGTAAAAAACTGTGTGAAACTTTTCAAACGTAACCATTTTCAATTATCTATTTTTATTGCTCGGCTAAAGCGTGTTATGGATATGCATTGGTGAAGACGTGTTTATTATAAGACGTGGCCAATGTCAAAAATGTACAGTTAAACTCTTTTATCGTACCAATGATCATACCATAAAAAACTCACAGGAAACATGATTACATGAATGAAAATCAATAACATTCCGAATAAAATCGATGTTATTTGACATTTACAGAATATCTGATACCGATTTTTCGTAAATCGGTATAATCGATTTCAGATTGTATATGATTATTTAACTTCTGGGACAGATTTTCACTAAATGTTAAATAATCAGATATAATCGGACTATGATTGTCACGATTTCCAAAATATATTTTTGCAGGTTTCCGATAAAATGCTTTAAAATATAACATACCTGTCTACGCAATGTCTTCTTATACCTAACCGAGATAGAATATCACACATTTAATAATGACACATTAGAAAGTTTGTGATGTAAGACCTTGTATCATTGTGGTAATAATGTGGTTAAGAAATTGTTCATAATATACCTCATTTCTATATCACAAATTAATTTGTTGTTAAAGTCATTTAATTTCATGATAGCTTTGTTTGCAAGTTCTATCATTTCATCTTAGAAGAAGTGTCTTTGTGCATACTAAGTATGCACAAAGACATTTCTTTTGAGTTGAAAATTGTGTCAAATGTCTATATAGATTTCATGAACAATCTCATACGAGATAACAACAGTAGCATTCAATGAATTACCTTCTAACGTTCTAACTACGTCTTATTAGTCAATAAATAAAAATACCAGACAACCCAGCTGGGACAACAGTTAAAAGTTTTAAAAGAATACATTTTCGCGGAGAAGATAATTTTGCGACATATATTTCTATCAGAACTTATGATAACAAATTATACTGTACATAACGTACTGCGGTGTATGACGATATCCAAATTGACACTTATACAACTCGCATAGTAAGGCAGCGTCAACAAAATCCATATCATTCCATATACATATGCATATATTTATGCATCCAAAGACTCATCATCATACATTATAAGCTATAAGCTATATATTACCTTCCTATATGTAACTATATAACTATATAGCTAAAAGCTATATAGTTAATTATTTACTTATTTATTTGTCGAATATTTACAATAGGATAAACACTTCAAAAATACAAAATTTCTGTTGTCAACGTATGTCCTAGCTTTAACGTGTTGCTCTGTCTAGGGCTGGATCCACTACTGAGCCTCTCTAAAAGATAACAAATCTTATCCAGTCCCTTTCTGTATTAAATGAGTGTTGATGTTATGATGTTAGTAAATAAATATATACTACAGATTCGGAAATGGACACTGCATAAAATCCAACTGTATCCGGACTTAATTTCAGTCCGTATTCGTCCGTATTACGACAGAATGCGAGCATTCTGTCGTAATACCGACGTATACAGGCTGAATACGGGAGTAGACGGACTGTATGAAGGTCCGGATACAGCTGGATTTTGTGCAGTGGGATCATCCCCAAAATTCGGATCGTAAGGAGTGAAATTTTTATTGCAGAAGGACACTTTGTGGGAAGTCCCTAACATACAAAACATATATATTGGGATGCAGAAGAACACTTTGTGGGAGTTCCCTAACATACAAAACATATATATTTTATTGCAGAAGAACCCTTTGTGGGAAGTCCCTAACATACAAAACATATATATTGGGATTATTGGGATACAGAAACTTTCTGCCGTGCACCACATCGAGGAAGGTTTAACTTTCTTGACTACGTTAATCCAATTGAGCTAATTGCGTTTAAGCCTTGTCTCCTCGTCTTCTAGATTGCATTTTCTCAGCGGAAAAAGAATGAAATTGGCGTCTATAAGACATCTTCACTACGTCACAACGTCGTTAAGACGTCTTGTATATCTCAATTTTACTTCTGTGCCGGCTATGTATGGCTATTTCCTGCGAAAGTGGCATACGACATAAACACAACGTTAAGACGTCTTACAACGTTGTTGCAACGTTATTTCTTGGTTGTGTGCCAGCTGGGTATCTTCGGACTTGTAATTAACAGATGCTGTTCTGCACACTTTGTTTATAAGAATGTAGTTTCTAAGAATATCGAGGCTCAAATCTGCTAAAAATTTAAGAATAAATTAAGAATAATGCTCAGGCTCAAACTTATTTCATGTCACAAGAAAGTCTTTGCTCGAGGACATTTCCAGCTGAATGCACCAGTAGAATATGCTCTAGGTATGAAATGGTTGCGACTTTGTTAGGAATGCAAGGAATTGTCAGGAATTCGAGATATTATGCTATAATATCCTATCCATTAGAGTGACAACCATATCATTGGATCGGAATAATTTAAGAACATATTAGGCTCAGAATCGAAAACTTCTTAAGAATATCGATGCTCAGCAAAAATTAAGGTACTCTTATAAAAAGAAAAGTCTGTATGGAGCAGTAGGTAAGCAATTTTAAAACACAATTCAAAAGCAGATTAAACATTTAATTCATAATGTTGTAAAATGGTGAAACATACCTTAACAATACTGTAGCATATGCTGCAGATGTTAAAGTATGTGTGACCATTTTGGATATCAGGAGTTAGAATGTTAAGAAGATTTACAGTTTACTAATTTGCATTACGTAAGGGTAATTCCATCATTTAATAGCCTTACCTCAAAGTAATGTCAACAATAGTCTGTGTATTCCATCGAAGTTTCTTTAGTAGCTAAGAACTCTTTTCCACTATAACTGCCTGATGCATAACTGTCTAACGCAAAAGAATCGGGGATGTAACAAATCCTGGATATTATCAAGGGGCCGACAAATGAGCTGTTGCAATGGCGTACACCGTTCATAAGACAAAAGGGTTAAGGTAAAATCGATATTGCGTCTTGCTTTCTATTTAGTTTCACTTTCTGTGATGAAAATGGTACGATTCACGATAGGATTTTGTGAAGGCATAAGCAATTAATGGTTCCATTCAGAATGGCTCTAATTGCAAAATATTTTTTTATATGTGTTGTTATCCCTAGTGAGCACGTGCTCAATGTCTATATAACAACCTTACGTCAGCAAATTGTAACAAGGCTGTGGCAACTACATCATGAATGAAATAAGCGGATTTAGGGTCCGTCTCAAAAATTCGCTTAAATTCGCTTCACAATTCGCTTCATTCCTGTTAATTTTCATCACAGATGAAGTGTTATTGTGCATACTTTGTAGGCACAATAACACTTCATCTGAGGTGAAAATGAAGCGATTTGTGAAGCGAGTTTAAGCGAATTTTATTGTTATTAATTATAGTCACAGTAGTAAAATAGGAAACGAAAGTCATTAATTTATATTTACTTAGTGTATGATGATGGTTGTCTTAACAACCATCATCATACATGAAATTATAAAATATAAAAAATATCTAGCTAGTGATGATTCTCTGGCTAGTGTTAGCTCCTTCACTTGTTAGTCTTGGTCAGGCTGGATTTCATTAATGAATAAAAGAAGTCTCATGTGTTGTATTCAAAAACGGTTAAACATACTAAAACAATGCAACAGCATTTTACTGCAGGTTTGTTATAGCATGTGTGGCCATTTTTGTAGACTAAAGCTTAGTACCCACTAAGCACTTAAGTGATTTTAAAGGGTGATTTTAAAATTTTAAAATCAAAGAACAAACATTTTTGATATGTGATTTTAAATTTTAAGTGCTTTTAAGACAATTTAAGTGATTTTAACAGGTATTAAGATAAAATCGTACTGGTATCTATCATGATTTAAGTTAAGAACAGCATTTAAAATCACTTAAAATCACTAGTGGCTACCAAGCTTAACTGCATTGAAAGAGGCGATACTAATTTGTGTAACGAAACAAGTATAGACAAACCTAAACTTTCAGACAACCAATATCTTAATCGACTTTATTTTTCAATTAGCTCTATTTTATTAGCAATTAATAAATTTATAATTTTTAAATTTACATAAAAGAAAATTCCATGACTTATATGCGTAAGACCTAATCGATTTTATCAAACAAGCTGTTGAAGTCTTGGGTTTCATTCCAGATTTCTGTAGGTTGTAAGATAAAATCTTTAAATTGAAACAATGATTCGTAATCAGTAACAGCTTCTGCACTGAATAAGTTAACTTGCAATATGTTCAAATAATCAAAACACCTGCGTCCTTCACCATTCAAAGCAATAAAATGCAGAACAAAGACATAACTTTTTGATACAGTAGCCTTTTAAACGTTAAATGAGCATTTGTATGTTGTCACTACACTGCACAAAATCCAACTATATCCGGACTTTTTCAGTCCGTATTCGTCCGTATTAAGACAGAATGTAGCATTCTGTCTTAAAACCGACCTATACGGACTGAATACGGGAGTAGACGGACTGTATAAAGGTCCGGATACGGCTGGATTTTTTGTAGTGCTACCACATATACTCGCTAAAAAGATGTTCCTATGTGTATAGCCATTCTTGAACATAGTGAGTGTCCTATGATGTTATCATGAACATATATATATACACATGTTTATATCTATAGTTACCGTGAGAATATTCCTAAAGCGAAAGTCAATAAAGTGAGTTGATCTACGGATTGCAAAATTTAGCAGGATTTCCAATGAGAAAGTTTAAAAACATTCACATTTCATTGTCATCTCAGTAGAAGTGTCATTGTGGCTATATTGTATGCATGTATGCACTTCTACTGTGATGAATATGGTATAATTCGTTACAAATGAATTGTATTCTATTATGTTCTTATACCTGCACGATATTCGTTAGTAAGTACGTAACAGGATTATTTAAAGCTATGTAATTGGCGACTTTACAGACTAATGAGCTTTCTAGAAATCAATTACAATTTTTAAAGTTTACAAATAATAACCATTTAACACAATTTGTCGAAAAATGGCCACACGTACTTAAAAGTTAATGTGACAATTTTATGGACATGTCGGTGTGTGAGAGGGTTCATAGTTAGAGCACTCCATCTTAATGCTTTAAGTAACCTTTCCCTTTGCAACTACACCCGAGAAGGCACAATTGAAGTAGAATTCTAAGATGAGCTTAATACAAGGGTGGGGACGTTTATTCTTTTTTCCTTGAGTTTGAAATTTGTCCCATTCCCTCCCCACCCCGTTTATTAGGCTTGGAGGAAAAAATCCACCACCCCAATTATTAAGACTCCCTTGTATTAAGCACCTGAGAGTACGAATCTTAAAAAACAAGTTCCCATACATATATTTAACTAATTTAGTGCCGAAGATGTGTGTGATTACGAATCATTGTTCGATTCGAACAATAATTCGTTACCACAAAGGCCTGTAGCACTATATGAGTAGAGAATGTTACCTATCTCGGCTAACACAGGACCAAAATTGACGTCCTGAAGATGTCCCTACGACGTCACAACTTTGATCATTTGTTAACTTCTAAAAATAAATAGTTTTAGTCCCGATAGGTTGAAACAATATAGCAAACATAATTTCAAAATGACGTCCTAGCGACGTCGTAGGGACTTCGTCAGGATCTCAATTCTAGTCCTTTGTTAGGTGGGTAAATCATCTATGGTAAAATGATTCCATAATTATTGTTATATTTATGATATTTCAAGAAATAAAACGGTATCGTAATGACGTCCTTACGGCGTAACGACGTTGTAATGACGTTGTTGGTTAATCTTAGTCTTGTGACGGCTAAGACGGTATAAGTCAGAGGCAGACTCAGAACATATTTTTTCTTAGTCACAGCAGTTGAATGGAGACTCAAACTCATTAACTTTAAATTGCTTTTGTATGATGAAGGGTCTCTAAAGACTCATCCTCATACAAAAAGCTATTAAGAATTAAAACGTTTAGTTCTTCATCGTGTTGCTTTGACTAGGGCTGGATCCGCCACTGTAAGTTTCATGCAGGCCGCTCTAGAGTGCTCTCAAAGCTATACCGAAAGTTCATATGCGCATCTTGACGTTCTAATGGTGTGATTGGTACGGTGTGTTCGGTCGGATAATTGGCCATAAATCAAGCTTAAATAAGTTACTACCAAAAGTATTTTATGAATGTGTTTTTAAGCAAAGCTTTTAAAAATATATATATATAATCATAGATATATAAAAGATATATATCTATGATATGATATAATAAAACGTTTAACACTTTCATTTATATATATATATTCTAAAATTTTACCTACGATTTTAAATCCTGACATATTATTGGTTAAATATTATGTAAGAAAACATTAAAACCAATCAATCAAACCAACCAATCGTATGTGTCTATTACGAAAATAAGAGATATAGGTCTTAACTGGAATCAGAAAAACCATTTTGTAATCAGTATAAATTGTACTATTTTCAGCTCAGGAGGAGAAGTGTCTTTATCTGCAAATAATATGAACAAAAACACATTCGCAAGGGTTATGAAGAAAATGCATTTATAGCCGTCGGCTATTTGTGCAAGTGGATAGTGGATTTCACAAAACAAAACTGAATGGAAATTATCACGTTCCCTCCCATATCATACTATTCTTTAACATTCTTAGAAAATCTTAGATATATTTTCTGTAAATTTCAAAACATCGTAAATATAAACGGAATCAGATTTCCCCCGATTATCGTGTATTGGCAAAATTTTAGATTTCTGAAGGTTGTTTGATAAACTGTTGAAATAGATATAACGCAGGCCTTCTCAGCTAACAACAGGTCTTTACGACGTCGTCGTAGGGACGTCTTGAGGGCGTCATTTTGGAAATTATGTTTGCTGGGTTTTATCCACGGTTTTTATATACTGTTATATTGTTCTCAAAAATTGATTCCAACCAATGGTTGTTTTCCCCAAGGATTACGATTACGATTACAAGATTAGTGACCGCCCACAAAATTCGTAACACAAATCGGAAAAAAATAAAAAATAAATTCTAAAAAGAAATTTGGAGCTGGGACATATAAATAACCAGTAATTATAATTTATTATTATTTTAGGTCTAACAAGTTTTTAAAAGAAACTGGCACCTGCTTTATTCTATATTTATTCTTCCTTCTTTTTCCTTTCATAAATATATCGGCTTTTCAAACGAAACCTCCCACATCCCATTGAACACAAATCACATGAAAACTTATCCGTTAACGATTTTATCAAGCATACTGCAGATATCTGGAGTGTTACTCCTGATTCCAACAGGTTGTATAATAAAATCCTTAAAGGATAACATATTATTTTTATCTAATATAAAATACTTCCAATCACAGAAAAACAGTTTCATACGTACCTGATTGGAAAATAATAACACATCTCTAATAAGGATTATTTCGATCTTTAAATCACAGTACAAGTTCCTCTCCTTCCTATATACCTCCTATATATGCAGTCGAAGTCAACGCATATATAAGTCCAAGTTCAAGTCATATATATAACCGGTATTTTAGGGTCCGTCTCGAAAATTCGCTTAAATTCGCTTCACAAATCGCTTCATTCCTAATAATTTTCACCTCAGATGAAGTGATATTGTAACACTTACGTGTTACAATAACACTTCATCTAAGGTGAAAATGAAGCGAATGAAAAGTTATGTTATCCTTAAACGATTTTATCAAACAACCTGCTAAAATATGGACGTTTTACTCCACATATCAGCAGATTGCTTGATAAAATCGTAAAACATATTTTTGTATGCAGTGTTTTAAAAATAAGTGAAAATAAAAGTGAAATAAGTGATATAAAGACAGACTTTAACAATATCCAAATCTTTATTTAACGTTTCCGAGTCTAGAAATACATCTGTCGATTAAGTAACGTTATGAAGAAATGTTTGACGTTCTAAAAGTTTATACGACGGAATATAACATAATTTCTTTTTAAGCTTTAGATAAAACTTTTAAAGCTCCAAAATAAATATTTTAAGACGACTAATTTCCGAAGATAAGGGTCAAAAAACCGTATGATTAGTTCAAAATATTTGGCTATTCTTAGCAAAAAGAAGACTTAATTTTATGATTACAACTGTTTATGCAATTTAACAACACACAGTTAACGCTTGGCAGTGGCGGATCCAGCCCTAGTCAGAACAGCACGATGAAGAACTAAACATTTTAATTCTTAATAGCTTTTGTATG
>JAUCNQ010120827.1:0-10663 GCA_032352715.1 Bougainvillia muscus
CCACAAATGGTCACACTCACTAACACAATCCTGCAGTTTTTACTGCAGGATTGTGTTAGTGAGTGTAACCATTTTAGCACGATGTGCAAAAAAAGATTAAGTAAGCCTTTAGTAGTTTCCTCTTTAAAACATCAAAGCAGGACATTATATATGTTTTATAAAAAAAAACTGTTTTTATATAATAAAAAGGTATTATAGTTAAGAACATACATAGGTATATACATAATATATAAATATGTAAAAGGTGACCATGGGAATTAGTGTAAGCAAAAACAAATAGATACTCCCAGTAAGAAATACTGTCTGAGAGTACAAGAAACGTTTATATAAGCAGTGTAATAGGAACAATATAAATATTAGAGAGGCCCATGAAGGAAGCTTTTTATTAATCTGTCATTCCTTAGATTACGATCTCTTAAATTAGGAATCCATGGCAGTGTTGAAAAATTATTACTTAAGTGAGTTAAGTTGAGTTAAATTAAAGGGTACTCACTATACATGGAATTCCAACTTAGATCACAGAGAGTATAACAACAAGCATGAAGCAAAAATTCGCTTAAATTCGCTTAAATTCCCTTCACAATTCGCTTCATTATCCCCTTAGATGAAGTGTTATTATAACACGTAAGTGTTACAATAACACTTCATCTTAGGTGAAAATTACTAGGAATGAATCCAATCCAAGCCCCTTGCATAATGACGAAGAAATTGCCCCTTTTAATGTTAAATAAATAATTCCAAGAAAACTAGATATTTTAGAACTTTTTTTTTACATTAAAATTACCTTTATTCAACTAATAGGATAATGCCCTTCTCTTATAGATTAGGCATAGTTAAGGGACCGTCCACAAAATTCGTATGGAAATTCGTATCAATTTTCATACAGAAGGAGTGTTTTAGTGCATACTTAGTATGCACAAAAATACTCCATCTGTGATGAAGATGGTTCGTATTACAATACGAATTTTGTGGACGGTCCCTAATGTAATTCAAATAAATAGCACTTCATAGGAGAAATGCTATTAGGAATACAAATATATGCAAAAACAAGATTTTTCAAACAGGAGCCCAACCGCGAGAGAGTGTCCACAAACTTCGTATCGCAAATCCTGCAATTTTCATTCCAAATGAAGTGTCTTTGTGCATATATATTATTATGCACAACAGCACTCCTTCTGAATGAAAATTCCCATATGAATTTTGAGGATGGTTAAAAAGCAAATTGTATTTTTGCTTGTAGTCTAAATTCTCAAAGATGACAAATGTCTACGTCACTTTTTTAAAGTTTTACACAAGAACAGGCAACTTATAACGACTGATCTCTTTAAAATTCCATATTATGTTATTATAGAAAATTTTACTTAACTAACTTACTTACATATAAAAGCTTGTCTACAAAACAAAACTAATCATTTTCTTCGCAGAAAAAATGAGTAAATGAGTCTTATATCCCAGTGATCTGATTTGAAGGAGGTTATTTTGTGGCGACACAAAGTTAAAACTAACGTCCTCCATTACTGGCTAAAACTATATAATTTCTTGACCTACACTAAATACGCAAGTAATTTCGAAAAGGGAACTCACTCTATTTTGGGCATAGTTTCAAAATGTGTTTCAAAAAGACAACCAACAATCATAATGGTTGCTTCACTGTTAAGCGTGTAATACAAAAATGGATTGCACAAATCAAAGATACTACCCTGTAGGCCCTTTTAGTGCCAACCCATTTGGTAATTCGGTAAAAACCAACAATTGATTTTAACAAAAAGCTTCGGCCTTTCAAATTTAACTTTTTTAAAAAAACCTTTCAACCTTTTTATGCCTTCCCTAATTTTTATTCCTTCCCTAATTAGAAGTCTTGGTCATTGCTATTCCAATAATTGTAAGCATAGAAACGTTTACCAATATTGTTTCTAGCAGAACCGATCAGTTCAGGTAACGGTTTCTCAATACGGTACCCTGACGTTGACTTTGGGGGAAACGCTAAAACGTTAACGCAAACAGAAGAAATTTCGAAGCCTGGGAGGGGGTATAGTTCCTCTTTAACAATGTGATTGATTATTATTTGGATATAGTACTACTCTTATCATCAAGAGGGCAAGTAGGTCAGCAGCAAATTTCCCCTTGCTCTATGAAGGAAATCATCTCAAAAAATCGTTACACATTCACCACAGCAAAATTGTTTCTGTGCATACAATATAGTGCCCACAGAGACTTATCCACATGTGTATTATTGACATGACCCATCTAACACTCCATAAAAACAGAGCAATCAAAACGTCACTAAAAACAACAAGAAACTATTTTTGCAGACTATGGGTATGCAAAGGTTTGCTTTTACAAGGCCTTCAGTATTGTGTTTCTCTATTTAGTATAAAAACAAGCCGAATTATTTACTTAAAATTAACATACTCAGGCACTAATCTAGGCCAAAATCAAAAGACGATTCTAGATATAATATAAATAAAAAATTATGTTTTACATTAAGGATTAAATCAAGCAACCGCTGAAATCTGGTAAAGTAAAATTTAAAACTAAAAGTAAAAGTAAAACCCCAGATTTGGAGTAAAATTTCCAGATTACAGCAGGTTATTTGATAAAATAGTTAATAAAAGATAACACAACTTTTTATGCAGCCCAATATAAATAGGAGAGAAGGTGCATATAATTTGATATTATTATTCACATGTGTTAACAAATTTTAAAATCTCATGCAGTGCAAGCTACATGCATTGAATGACAATTTCTATGTTTTATGCAACTTTCCAGGGGGTAAAGCTGTTGCATCAAGAAAATAAGACATTTCTTCGGTGATGAAAATGAATTTTGTGGAAAGTCCTCAATCAAACTTTCTTTCAAATAAGCAACTTTTCTTTTCTTCTTTTTATATATATAGAAAAAATAACCTTTTTGCTCAAAGTAAAAGTCTATTTTTTGCAAAAAGCTCTGACCTCAAAGTTTCGCTTAATAAATTCGCTTCATTCCTGTTAATTTCAATCTCAGATGAAGTGTTATTGTGCATACTTTGTATGCCCAATAACACTTCATCTGAGGTGAAAATGAAGCAAATTGTAAAGCAAATTGTAAAGCAAATTGAAGCGAATTTTTGAGACGAACCCTTAAGACCATGATTTAACCCTTGATCTCCTAAATAATTTAATCAAATACAAAGATATGTTAACGATTTACAGGGCATGAAATGATTAAAATGTAATATCCTACAAATTTCACCTTCAAATAAACTCACCAGGCCCTATTCTAATATTAATGAACTAATCGGACGCTGCCCTCCTGCTCAATTAGATCCTGAATGCGGCAGTATCCAAACCAAAGTTAAAAAGAAACATACACACAAAAAAACAATGAAATGAAAATAGCCTTATTTAGCAATCAACATCGACACTAAGTTCATAATATTTTTATGTCAGAAGAAGTGTCTTTGTGTGAGAAAAATAATAAAGATACTTAGGGACGCAAGGGTAATTTTGCACGAATTAGAAGAAATAATTTCAGTGTGATTATTGAAAAAACGCGGCTATTTGCGTTTCCGTGGAAAAGGATCATGACTGTTTATTAAAGCGGTAATTTGCAAAATGAGAAATAATTACAGGGTTCAAATTAGAAATGAAAAGATGATTTGCTAAATATTCCGAGTTAACGGAGAATCTTTCTTAGCTCTTAAAAGCCAATAAAGGAGGTAGATTATTAAACTAATCAAATTCTCATAAGTAAATTTATTGTGTGTAAACAAATTGCTTGTCCCATGACGCGTTTCGCATTGGCTTTAAGTAAAATGTTTCAAATGATAACTTTATTTAAACAAAAAGCCTTCTTTGGGTTCGCAATTCAAAACATTTGCCAGTGCATTTGATACGCAACATGTTCAACTCCATTCGCAAATTGCGAATTGCGACCTGTTAATTCGAACCCTAAATAATGTTACCCTACAAGTCAATATAAATATTAAGTATTATGTAACGCTTAGTACATTTTATTTGGCAATCCTAAAATTATAAGAATCACCAGGCAAGAAATTAGTTGGAGGGAAGTGTTAAAATTATTCATCCCAAAGTTATCTTTGAAACCTACAAAAGATACAAAAGGCATATAGTTCCTGTATATGTTTAATTATGTCAGACCTTGCCATGAGTAAAATCGCTCACAAGTGGTAAATGCTTGCACGTAAAAATAGCTACGTGAACGATTCAATGGTTTTGATTTTTTTCGAATTTCAAAGTAAGTTCTCTGATCCTCAATCCTTCGTTATTTAGCAAGGCTGGTCAGGGAATGTGTGTGATCGCATGCGCAAGCCTCGGAACACACCTCTGCAAACGCCTGTTTAAACAATTGCGTTCACATAACCACACGCCTGCTTTGGTGGTGAATCAGTCCTTTTCAAATACAACACTTCAAGTGCCTAGATATATAAAATAACACATATGTTTCCTCAAATAATTATTTTATTAAAAAAATTCTGTAGTGGAGAGGAGAATTTTCCGAATGGGATAGTTATTATTTTATTTTTATACTATTTATACTATTTTTATACTATTTTTATACTATTTTTATACTATCCTACAAGAGAATAATAAACAGAATAATTTTGTTCAAAAAATCAGAGAAGAAGAAAAGTAGAGAAAGAGACGAGAAAAAAAAGTACATATCGGAATGATTTAGTGCACATCGAAACAGCACTTTTCTCTCTAATATGCAGGACGAATTATAACTAAGGAGGTAACAAGGTATTAAATGAATAAGGATCTATACAAGACAGAGTTGCATGTAACGAAATTTCACCAAGAAAAATCATGGTTCCTTCCTTCTTCCTTCGATTTTCTGTGCGAGCAATAAAAACTTGCATGACTTTGTTTTACATGAGCGTTACGAGAGCGCGAGCGATTGCCTCTCATGGGAATTATAATCAAGTTATGTCAATTAATAATCAAATCATTTTCATTTCTTTTTTACACGATTTTTTCCAGACCATGGAAAATTTACTGTACTGTATGGTACAAATTATCTTTTTGAAAGTCATCCACGAAGTTTGTATCACAAATCATTTGTATTCTTTTCATTTTTATGTGTAGGTAAAAGATGAATATGATTCAACTTTTCATACAGATTCTGTAGACAGTTCCTCTGTGAGATGATAGGAATTATTTTCATTAATATGCAGCTAATAATATCGTTGACGAAAATACCATGTAAGTTTAATCCAAATATTTAGTTGTTAAATAACTAGAGTACATCATATTAGTCGTGAAGTAAAAATGAAAAGTTTTAATTAAAAATATAGATGAGAAGATAGTATATTAGCATCAAGGGGTAAATTTGTGAATCAAATACTGGGTTTCTTAAGGTAATATTTAAAACACCCTGTTTGAAGCTAAAAAAAACCGTATGATATCGCAATGAAGGAAGAATTGAAACTACAAAAGAATTGTTGGTAGCATTAGATTTATCTAATTATAAATCAATTATAAATCATATTATTAGATTGATAGTAATACCCCAGATCAAAGTTTCAATGCTAATAGAGGCACAACCAAATCCAGGCCTTTTATCAAGTATCTACCAATCGAACGCTGCCCTCTGAATGACGTTGGTGAAAGTTTTTCTAGAATAGACCCTGAGAGGGTAAGCAAATAAAAAGTATAATCTTATCTATGTTTCAAATAACAAATAAAAAATATATCAGATGGAAGCTCACTTGGTAAGGTGGTGCGCTGGTAATACAAGGATGATAAAAGCTGCAGGTTCGAATCCAACCAAGAGATGTATAAATGTAAATTACTAATATATATCATGGTAATATACCTCTTAACCCTATAAAACCTAGGGGGATGGGGGCACAATATGCCACCCCCCCCCCCCCCCCTGCTGGCATATTTCGGATAATTTTTTTTGAGAATAACACGTTGATACTTTGTCACTTTAAATATTTATTCCTTTCCCAC
The DNA here is from genome assembly GCA_032352715.1 of Bougainvillia muscus. Classification (NCBI taxonomy): domain Eukaryota; kingdom Metazoa; phylum Cnidaria; class Hydrozoa; order Anthoathecata; family Bougainvilliidae; genus Bougainvillia; species Bougainvillia muscus. The sequence goes on from JAUCNQ010120827.1 coordinate 5,958, forward strand.
ATTTTCACCAAGTTTCATTGAATTTCCAATTTCCAAACGTTTCTGATTACATAAAAATTTCATAAGAAACATCAATATTAAAACAATTTTACTGGATGTTCTGTGATTATAGGTTAAATACACATTTTCCAGGGATTTCAACATATTTAATGACTTCACCGACGAAATGATGACGTCATCAAAAAATTGATGACGTCAGCAAGTTTGTTTCAAGTAGAAATATAACTGTAACAAGTTTTATGTTGTGAGGACTGGCCGTGAGGACTGGCCGTTCTGCCCACTAGTCCTGGACAGACCCTCAAACCCCTAGGGTTAAAAATCAATTTTCTACATCAATTTCCTTTAAGATATGGGTGCCTAAACCGGTATACGGGTCTCCCAAAACATCTGGATATGACAATTTTTCCTAATTTTTCCATCCTAATTCAAGGTGCAGAGTTTTGATTTGTACTGCGTAGCCACCAATAAGCATATCAACATTAAGCCTTAGTATACTTAAATACTTTAGATACATCTAGGGTATCAGGATAATTGTTAGAATATGTGCGTCAACGGTGTTGTAATAGCAAATATTACTGCCGCCATTGATGGCACAATCGTCTGTGTGATAGGATGTTAAAGCATTGTTATATGCACCTCTGGCAGTACGTTAAGTACAGTCAGCAACTTGGGAGGGAATGAAGAGTCGTTAAAACTGAAGGATTAAACCACCTGAATATTGCTGAATATGAATTAATCTTTAATTCAGAGCCTTTAAGTCCACAAAATTTGTATGGAAATTTGTGTCAATTTTCATACAGAAGGAGTTTTTGTGCATACTTAGTATGCACAAAAGCACTTCTTCTGTGATGAAAATAGTTCGTATTTATTTTGTGGACGGTCCCTTATAGTTCATGAATAGGTTATTCTCACATAGAACTATGAAATAGAAATAGAAAAACCTAAAAATTTAATAGAAGGTCACAGCTTTTGTTGTTATTTTTCTTCTTCAATGTTTATATGAACTATTTATCTTAATAAAATAGCTATTTGATAATTGTATAAAATGTTTATATTTTTAAATTGTATGTTAATAAAAATAATATAAATAAATAAAACAAAATAAATAATCAAAGACATATATACATAGATAAAGAGCAAATAATTTTTTTTTATGTGTTTAGGGTTTGTTACAAAAATTTGTATCAATATTTCACTTCAGAAGAAGTATCTTTTTGCATATACTTTAAACATACAAATGGACGGACTAACAACAATCTAGCTCCAAACGAACAGACAAACACACTACAGTCAAGTTTCTAGGTAATTCAGGTACGAACAGTCTCTGTTAACTTTCTATGTCAAATTCATATATAAACTTAATGCACATAAACAGTTCAAACAATGAAATTCTTTGGAAAAATTTTTTCTTTCTTTCAAAACAAGGTCAGCGACCACTACCAGGTATTAAGTTACACAAGAGAAGAAATTAAGAAAGTTGATAACGATGTCCAATACAGTAGTTTTGAATCTATACATATCATTTAAATGGAAAGCAATAAGAAGGAGAGAATTCAATAGTTAGTGATATGTGTGTTGAAGAACGATGTTACCGCAGAGTGCCTGATTAAGACTTTCGCAACTGCACAGCGAGTGAGCGTGCACTTTGTATGAATCTAGTAACGCATTGGAAGGTTTTGAGCGGTGGAACAAGTAAATAACGCTCAACAGAGCATCACCGATAAAAGAATGATATAAGGAGGCAATATCACAACGGTGAGAAAGAGTGTTTTAGTTTAGAAGAGAGTTCCACCCCTATAAGGCCGACTTCATAAAAAAATGCTGGTTCGCGTCCTCCTCCCGGTCGTATAAAATTTTAAAAAAATCAGCAATTTTTGACCCGGAGAGTTGGGAAATTAGAAAAATCAAAAATCAAAAAACTTTAGCTGCGGTTTGATATTTGGGAAATGAGTCTCGAGTTTGGCTTCATGAAGTAGGAACTCAATTCGTACGTGTGCCCAGGGCAAATTCCCGCACCGCTGACTGTTTTTGACCACTATTGATCTTTTTGAAAGGAATGACCATTATTGGAGTCGCCTGCCCGATCGGGTCATTTTGGAAGAGTGTAAAAGGACGCGAACCAAGGTCTTTTTTGGAGTCGGCCTAACATTGCAGATTATATGCGGTATCCTGTCTACCAAGTGGAGAAGATCTACCGAAGCACCAACCCAGACATGACCACCGTGTTCAATGTAAGGACGAATGGTGGATTAATAACGATAGAGAATGCTTCCTGTAGTCAAGCAAGATCCTCAAATGCTGATATACACTGCTGAGGATTTACTTATTAGGGAAACTCACATAGTAATAAGCTTTACCCTTAACATCCTACCCCGCAACACAATAAATAATAATTCAAAGTATCGAAACTATATAACTATTTATGCAGAAACGTCTAATAGAGACTAACTAAAAATTTAATGGGATCATGTGCAGTTATGGTGATCAACCTCAGTGTTGGTCTTTTTAAGAACGACACAATAGCATTAAGTAATTAAATACTATTGTGTCGCTCTTAAAAACACTAGCAATGAGCATTGACCACCATAACGGCACATGGTCCGTCTAAATGATCAAAAGATCAAGGTTTTTAAACCAAAAATTCCCTGTTTCGAAAGAAAAGGATACTTCCATTCTACAATAGCGATACATGCTCGCCGAAGAGGATTACTGACAGTTAAACAAAATAAAGCTCTTTTTGGTCGTAAATTTGTTCCAACATGTGCGGTAGGTTTTTTCTTAGCTGAGTTATTTGCAACATATGGATTACTACTGTTTTGATGGTTTATTTGTTTGAATGCGTCAACGGCACCATTTGCTGTTGTTTTCCCATCATCCATACTCATTGACATTGTGATTACAGAATATATAATTTAAAAACCAATCAAAACACAAATTTTGAAGAAAAAAATCGTCAAATAGAAAACTATTTCCTAGCAGCTCATATTTCTATTTTATTACATTCATAGTGAGTTACTTGTTCATTTACTTTTCTCCACACACATTTTTATTTAATTATATTTATATATAATTTCCTATAAAATTTTCTTAATTTCAACCTTGTTTGTTCCACGTCAACAGTATAAACATGAAAAAATTAACACTTTATCGTCGAGTCATGACACAACTAAACACAAATGTCACAAATGTTTTGACATTTTGTGAGAGTTGAGACAGTCAAAACTCGAATATAACATAGATTTTGCAACCTTTCACAACGACATGTTAACACAAAAGTTTAGAAATTTCTAAATTCCTTAAAAAATACATCATTTCCTTTGAAACACATGAAATACCAGGTTACAGCTGTATGACATACAGTTATTTCGAACTTCATAACAAATCGATACATCATCACACTGGCCATTTGCTTCTGCTCTGTTCTAATGTTTTTGAATATAATTTTTACGGAGCAGTTGATCATTCGGGGGGTAATAAAAACAAGCACTCTTGGTTTTTTTATGAAAAATAATAGGAATTCGGTATATCTTTAAATAAGCAGACTTAATAAAGCAATTTTTTAGTATGTAACAATATTTTTTTCATTACATTAATTTGTTTTTAGCCGTAATTTAGGAATATATTTAAAAAATAACCCCCGTCTGGATTAAAGTTATTTAGATACTCTACAGAATGCTACAAAAATAAAGAGATTTACAGACCCAAAACATTTCATAAATCTGACAATGCTTTGACATGGGGTAAATATATTGCAATAAATCGAATTGTTGCAGCCACAAGGATAGATTTTCCATGAAAAGACTATTCGTGCACTCAAGGGATCCGTAAGGCACCCTATAATATAATCTATTGACCTTGAAAGGGAATTCCCCTTGGACATTTAAGACAATTATACGCAGTATATCAAATTTCAGTTTCTGATCATTGCGCCTGGAACATTGTTTGGTTCTTATGGATTTGTTTACCGTAAATGACCGAGTTAGCCCCCCTTCCGTATAAGCCCCCACCCTAAAATTACTTTTTGTTATAAGTAAGCCCCCATTCCGAATTATTCCGGGTATTATTCGAATTTTTGAGAGGGTACATAAAAAACATACTTTGGCATATTCATTGTATTCTTTTAAAATATGTTACATTAATCTTCAAATCAGTCGTCAGCACCTCTAGTTCAAAGTTTGGATGCTGAAAGAGCAGATGCAGCTTATTGTTGGGGCTGAAAAAAAAAAACAGTTTGCGGTTCATTAATATGAGATCATTGACGCCGCTACTTGAGAATTGGTTATTGACAACTATGAAGATTATGTCGAAGATATAGACGAGAAATATTATTTTTATGACCTGTTAGCGAAATATTATTAAACAATCCATAGAAATGCTACTTTTTCGTTTTTCATTTTGCTTCAAATAATAAGCCCCCACTTCCGAAGAAGCCCCCTTCCGTTTAAGCCCCCACCCTAAAAACTCATTTTGGTAAATAAGTCCCCCGGGGGCTAACTCGGTCATTTACGGTATCTATATATTGATATCTCGACTACTCGACTACTCGAACTTGACTCTATCTCTCGAACAAATTCTTCGGTCCTTTGGTCATTACATACTCACGCATTCGATATCTCGAACTTTTTTGCCGATCCCCGCCCTTAGAATTACAGATATCCCAGAGTCGACTGTACTTCCGTGCTGACGCATTCACCATCAGCGCTCGC
>JAUCNQ010120838.1:0-10662 GCA_032352715.1 Bougainvillia muscus
GAGACCACCTATCAAATTTTTAAGAAATCCTGCTAAAATTACCACAAAAGATTTATTCCATAACTTTTTATGTAGTAAAGTATTTAACTTCAAACTCATACAATATCTTCAAATTAATTACATCTTTCAATTTGAACATTTTTATGACGTCATTTTATGATGACGTCATTTTATGATGTAATAACTCATTTTTAAATTTTTTGGAATTTTTGTCATCTTTGGCGCGCCATTCTGACTCGAAATATCATAGTTACGTGAAATAAAAATAATTTCTATAGTTAATCTACTGGGTACTGGCTTTCATATAAAGAAAACAGAACATTAAAATCTGTTATAGATATCTCGTGATTGAAATTTGAAAATTGATCATATTTTACCAAAGAGTTGGAAAATTTTCTAATTTTTCATGACGTCATCACCAAATGGCGGTCATTTTGAAATTTATTTTTACTTCGTTTTGTTTCTCTTATTACAAGGAACATATGTGCCAAGTTTTAACTCAATAGCACGTTCCTAGCAAATTTTAGGTAGGGGGTATATTTATCCCCCCCCCATGCCTACGTGTAACCTTTGCCCCCCATGCACAATAGGGTTAAATCGTTACCAGAAAAAGATTTAAATATGTCAATTCTGGAATGTGCATGGTGGGAGCTCCGTTTTAGTAGCATTGGGGTGAAGCCTTACCTGACACACTGCTTGTGCAACAGAATGAAGTAGATTTATGAAGGAGTGCTTCATCATCAGCATAGCTCGAATCTTTCAGTCAAGTGTCAAGGTGCTATGATTCTTTTTTGTTCAATGACCATGCATTTTTCTGCGTTTGCAACAGAATACGCCTGATAATGTGCATAATCAAACACGAAAGTGTATCATCCCGCTGAATCCCAGCAACAATATCAAAGAAATGGGTGGTTTCATCAGGAATGATAACTTGTGCAAATAGAACTAATAGAACAGTTTGATTATCAAACGTAATCAATTGTGATGAACGGTATTCGAATAATCAATGATCGATTACTGAACGTGATCGAACCTCACAATTAGGAGAACTTCTCGTAATTTTTTGATTACTGGTCGATTATGTTTGATTACCCTTCGATAATTTTCAATTCTTTGGAACCTTGTCCGATTCCTGGTCGATTTGATATTAAGTGCACAGATGTAACATGTCAACAATAGCCAATTCCAAATTGTTATATCTCTTACCTCTCACAATCATCCGTTGGATTCACTGACTACATTATGAATTGCAAGAACCATGTCGGTTCGAGATAGATAGTAGTATGTATGAAAACGCAGACTGGCATAATTGTGTTTCAAATTTTTATTCTTATATATATTTATTCTATACAAGCTTTCAAAATAAAGACTGGGTGCTTTCAAGTTCCCCGATGAATGTTACTTTATCGATTATATATAACTATTCATTTTCAACATATGCTTCACCAAATAATTATTAGAAATAAAAACAACGTAAGAAAAGTGTTATTGATTCTCGTCAATTATTGTTTATCTATTTAATCGATGATAAATTGATGATAATCGAACTATTCGAAGTTAGTCAATAACCATCGATTTTAATGAATATACTTACTTGATATCATTAATGTCATCGATAATCGCAAAATTCTGACTCTGAATAAAGTATCGATTATATCGGTTAATCGATAATTCATCCGTCGATTTATTGTCGATCATTATCGAGATGAATTTCGATAATCGATTCTATCCATACTGTCTGGGTTGTTCAAATCTTCAATCGTCAGGTGTAGCAAAGTCAGGCGCTGCAATACTGATACTAAATTAATAAGACTCGTTGCATTACAGCATCGTCACACTACACCACTGCCCAGCCAAGGAAACAATTACATAACTAACGGAATAAAATCTAGCTACTGTAACCGAAGAAACTGTAGCTTACTGAATAAAATGTAACAAACCAAAGAAAGTGCGGCATACGAATAAAACATAACTAACTGAAGAAAGTGTAGCTAACCGAAGAAAATGTGGCTAACTTAAGAGAGTGTACCTAACCAAAGAAATTGTGGCTAGCCTAATAAAATGTAATTACAGTAACTGAAAAAAAATTTGGCTAACCAAATAAAATGTAGCTAACCGAATGATATGTGTAGCTAACCAAAAAAATGTAACTAACCGACATAGTGTAGCTATCCGAATAAAATGTAACTAACTTTAGAAAGCTAACCGACTAAAACATAACTACATAACGGAAGAAAATGTAGCTAACTGAGGAAAGTCTGGATATCTGAAGAAAATGTACCTGACCAAGGAAATTGTGGCTAATCGAATAAAATGTGATTATTGTAACTGAAGAAAATGTTGCTAACCGAATAAAATATAGCTAACCGAAAAAATTGTAGCTAACCGAATGATATGTGTAGCTAACCATAAAAAGTAGATAACCGACATAGTGTAGCTAACCGAATAATATGTAACTAACTTAAGAAAATGCAGCTAATCGACTAAAACATGACTACATAGCTGAAGAAAGTGTAGCTAACCAAAAAAAATGTGGCTAACTGAAGGAAATGTAACTAACCAAGGAAACTGTGGCTAATCGAATAAAATATATAACTGAAGAAAGTGTTGCTAACCGAATAAAATATAGCTAACCGAATGATATGTGTAGCTAACCAAAAAAAGTAACTAACCGACATAGTGTAGCTAACCGAAAAAAATGTAACTTACTAAAGAAAATGCAGCTAACCGAATAATATGTAGCTAACCGAACATACATAGTGTAGCTAACCGAATAAAATGTAACTGACTGCAGAAAATGTAGCTAACCGAAGAAAGTGGAGCTAACCGACTAAAATGTAACAATATGACTGAAGAAAATGTAGCCAACCGAAGATAGTGTAGGTATCCAAATAAACTGTAATTAACTGAAGAAAATGTAGCTAGCCAAACAAAGGGTAGCCAACCAAGTAAATTGTAGCCCAATAAAATGCAACTAACTTAAGAAAATGTAGCTAACTACAGAAAGTGTAGCTAACCGAATGAAATGGAGTGCGGGTAACTTTTGATTTGTGAGCTGCTGAGTTGCTTCCTAGTAAGTTCGTGAGTTCGTGAGTTCGTGAGTTCGTGTGTTAGAAAAATATACGAGACCAATTTATTCTTCCGTTTACTTTTATCCGAGCCCAGTAGGACCTATACGGAGTAACGGTGGGGGAGCCGATCCGAACAGGACATTTTTCAATCCTAAAGCGCGTGTTTAGTTTTGTGGAAGAAAAAATAAAAAATTATAAATATGTTTGCCACCGTAAGGATATTTATAAATATTTCAATGTTATTACGGTAAATACTTATAATAAATTTGGATGTTTTATAAATATTATTGTATCACTAAGAATATTCCCTAAGAAGCATACAGATGCGGCGCAGTGGTAACACATTGAGCTTGCAAACGATAGATCCCAGGTTCGAATCCAGACCGAATGTGTTTTCGGTGTCATATTTTTTCTACCAGGACGGGAATAGGACTGGCTTAGAGGGGAGAGATTTAACATCAAAATCACAACTTTGGTGCTTTAAAATAATAAATACCTTCTTGGGACGATAGGAGACTATTGCGTCTGATCCAGTTACCTGATAACCGATATCCATTTCGCCAGCCGGCACGCTGAAGCTCTGGAGGCACGGCTAGAAAATAACGATTCACAGCGAAGTTGGTTTATACTTACAGTTCTCAGCGTCAATTAGCAAAGAAAGTAACCAGTTATCAGGTCACTGATCCAGTCCAGTTGCACTATATGCATAATCTAAAGGCTTGGAAAACAAGAAAAACACAAAGACGGGGGGTTAACGTGGTTTAAGGTATATTTTCGCAAGCCTAACTTTAACAATCAAGATTTTTGAAATGTACTGATAGGAAGCTTACCAACTGATCTATTAATTCACGCCGAGGTTAAGGATATTACATAACTGGTTTGTGTATTCAGGCATTTCTTTATTGAATAACGGCGAATTTTTTTACCCCCGGATTTCATAAAATTGTCTGTAACTTCTATAGAAATGGTCCAAAATCCTTAACCTCGGCATGAGTTATAATAAAATACCAATTAGAATCGTAAAAAATCAGTTGTATGCGAAGGGAATCAAAAATAAGCTTGCGAAAATATTATGCAACCTTAAGTGCGTCGAGTTCCCCCCCCCCCCACCCCAGGGTTAATAGGGTTAACATGTTATAGATTTGCATTGTTCTGTAGAGTTAGTCGCATGGAAACAACCAAAATGTTTTTTATAAATGAGAGGTCATTGTTTTGAAGGAAGAAATAAATTCTATATAATGCTACATAAGGCGCTAAGAGTTGACAGAGACGGATTCAGGACACGGTTTTACCTAGCACCGTAATGGAGATTCGAAGCATACTCAAAGTGATTAATTCTAATAGCTTTCTTTCTGTAAGAAAATGGGTCTCTTAGACCCATTATCATACAGAAGGCTAATAAGAATTAGAACTTTTAGCTCTTCCTCGTGTTTCTCTTACTAGGTCTGGTCCGCCACTGCTTGGCCAGGAGAATTGCTGCATATTGCTTATTTTGGGCTAGTTTTGAGGTTTCTACGGTAACCGGCTACCATTTTTGATTTTTGGTTTTAAAAATGGTGAGAAATGAATATGCTATTATGCCATAGACCTTTTGTACCTAATATCTCACTCTAAAAATTAGAGGGGTGCACCCCCTTAATTGATAAAATAACCTTTTTAATGCAGCGCTGGCTGGTTAACCCTTTCGCACCCAGGGGACACTTATGTCTCATATTTTCAATGAGCTGTATTGATCAACATTTTTAACAATTTTTCTTAATTTTTCTTTCTTTTATTGAGAGAACCTTAGAACTTTTGAATATCGTAGGGAAAACTTGATTCGCTCTCCCCCATTTTTCGCGAGGACTTATTTTCGCGAAAAGTCCCTTTTCAAATATATAGCGAGGACTTATTTTCGCAAACGGATAGTAAAAATGAAAAAATTTGGAATTATATCATTTTCTCTAGCCATTATTTCAGGACAATCACAATTGTTTACATATAATAATGCATTCATCAAATGCATTCATTTAAGTTCATTTTTTAACACTCATAAGTCATCTTTACCTGTTTCGTTTGAGTATGCGATACCCAATTCTCATTAAAAAGTTGATTAAAATAGACAAGCAGTAGTTTTTATTTTGGCTCCCTGTTATTACCCCCTGGACACCCTTAACATTTTAATTTCTGGTGTTTATTTTCAAAATTTCGTGAAGATTTAATTTCGCAAATGGCCACTTTTCAAAATTTTGGCGAGAAATTATTTTCGCGAATGAGCCATTTTCGAATATTTCGCGAGGACTTAATTTCGCGACAATGATCAAAACTCGAGAAATTCGCGAAATTTAATCCTCGCGAAAATTAATCCCTTTAAAGTAGAGAAGCTTCGCTTCCCCACTGCCTTGTGCTTCGAGGACTAAATAAAGTGATCGGATTCTTGTGTCTACAGATATTATTTAGAAATGAAAAGCACTTAAAGGAATCCCGAACTTAAAAAGGCAGTGGCGTACACGGCCTTTTTGCATATGTTAATATTTTGCTAAGAATTTCTTTTTGCAGCTAAAATCGGCTGAAATATTGATGATGAACCTAACATTTGCTAAGATATCAAAGGAAATCGATGTTATCTTTGATCTAGAGGCATATTTTGTTGAAAATATACAGTTTTGAGACATTTCTGAGCAAAAACCATCACAAATTCTCACAAAACTATGACATGGCAAGCATATCCGCTTAAAACTTTGGATACACGCGCGAGGGATCTCTAAATTATACTGGGAGTGCTTCTTGGATAGTATTGTCAAATAAAAAATATTACATGAGCTCATGTAAGTTTTTTTAGTTGACAGTATACTTGTGGTTCTTGCGTGTACTATTTTTTCGATGATTCCTTCGGTGAAGCGAAGAAAAATTCCTTCGAATGTCCATTTTGTTTTGAACTTGAAGTTTATCTACATTTCAAGAAAGAATGTTTTTTCAAGAAAAAAAAATATTGTTAAGGCTCTGTCTACATTTAAAGAAATTTGCACCAATTTGGCGCAGTTGTTGCTCGCCAAAATGTCAGAAAACCTTCTATTTAGTTTTTTTTTTCTGTATTGTGCACAACCATAATTGATTTACAACATTTTAATGAACTGAAATTAACTGGAGCTTATAAAAAAGCTTATTAATGCTTATTACTAGCAAAAAACGAGGCTAATAATCTCGATACTAACTGTTTTTTTCAAACATTACCTTCGAACATACTGCCGCTAAGTATAGCCCTCGCTTGCTCGGGCTATATTTTGACGCCTCTATATATTGTCCGGTAATGCCCCAATAAACAGTTATAGTACAGGATTATTACTGTCAACATAATCTATACTAACATATTGTAGAGTTCCAAAAGTAAGCGTGACCCTAAAGTAAGCGCAATTCGTGTATAAGATAAAATATTTTTCTAATTCTTCCTACCCGTACTGAAAAAGTAAATCTAAACATGCGATTCCCTTAGTTGGAAAACACAAGCATAATTTTTCTTTGAGAACACGATGACACCTTTTCCGATCCGATTTGCACTAGTTATCACATGGTTGTGAAGGCAATTTAGGATAAATAACCTGAGTGAATATTGGAAAATGTTCGAAATCACCCGAGTAAAACTAGTGTGATTTGAATAATTTTCAAAAATGAACAAGGGTAAGTAATTTTTATCCCAAAATCGTCCGAACCAAACATGTGATTCATGGTTAATCACAAAAAGGACAATTAAACAAATGTTAATGTGTAAACAAGCCTTAAGTAATGGAATGTTTTTCAAATGTTAGAACATTTTTCAGTTTCCATCATGACATCAGAGTTAAAATCAAGAGTTAAAAATTAAAAATTAAAAAAGTTAAAAATTGAAAAAAGGGATCATATTTTTAACAGAGTTTGCTTTCAAAAACAGCGGGATGATTACACCAGTATATAAGAGTTGCGAAGGGTAAGCAAGTTACTGTGTTTTCAAGCAAAATTTTAAGATGCAGACTACAACCTTGTACCCAAGGTCTTCCGTCTTCTCTGATAAACGTAAAATATAGAGCCTGGGGACTAGTTTTCTCAGAACACTATGTAAGACTATTCTTACAATAACTTATTTTGCCGTAACTCGACCACCGACCAAGCGGAAAACGTTTTCAATGAGTGGCAATTTGTTTTTGTAACTCTATAGAAAAGTCGATTTAAAAAGCTGAGAGAGGAGAGAATTGTATCGTAATTTGATTAAATTGAAAACAAAAATAAGTAATTTTCCAGTAGACCCATTGATCCTGAAATGTGCTAATACTGTAGGCTAAAACTTGTGGATTTTGCACCAGTCAAAACAATGGAACGGAGAGTCAAAATTAGACAATCATTACATATTCGATACCTAAATGCAATCCGTAGAAAAATCTTGCTTTAAGAATTTAGATTGACAAACAGCAAAAGTAGCATGATTTTATTATTTAGTATGGTGGATGGGGTAGTCATTTTGTTCCTTGACTGTCGACCTCTTGCTTTCTTTTAAATAAGGATAAAAAATATCCTTTCTAGAGAGTTGACACTAGACTGCATGAAATATGACGATGTTTTACTTGTGTTACTTGTTCAATGTAGTGTAATCCAGCCCTTACTTTTCGTGATAATAATTTTCAAACGTTCGAATGTTTGTTTTTATCTGAAATCGTAGAAAGCTTATTTTTTATACAAAAAACCAACGTGTAGCTATTTGTCATTAGCACTACTGAGGTTCTTATAGTTTTAGCAACAGCCAAATGTAGAATTTTCTTAATATATTCAGTCCGTCTCAATAAACTCAATAAACTACCATAAACAAACCGATGTGGAAAAAAGTTAAAATTTCTCTAGCATGACTACAACACATTAAACATTTAGCAAACAAGCAAAAACCTTAACAACAAAAAAGAAACAAACAAACCATATCTTGTTGGCTTTTATTACGCCGGCCCTTATTATACGCCAGCCCCTCTAACGCCGGCCCTTATTCCGCCAAGATCAGAATTCGAATAACCGCCATTTAGGACCGCATTTACCGCCCCTACGGGGAAAATCGGAAAAAACAACGTTTGTTTATACAATTACTTTGTGTTTTACGGTTGTACTAAAAGGTGGAACTACCCAGAGCCAGTCAGAGCCACCAATAAACAACAAGAGCCATCCAGAGTCACCCATAAAGGAAAAAACCACTTCGAGACAGTTTTGTACTTCACACTTTTGTACTTCGAATGACTCGCGTGCAGTTTACCTTCAAGCTACAATAATTCATTGCTTAAGGCTGGTTTACACTTCAAAGAAATTGTAATACACGTAAATGTTCTGACTTTCAGAAAAAATGGAAAAAACGGAAAAAACTCTTCCTATAAGCATTAATACGAAAAGTAAGTATGTTCGTTACGCGAACATATTCCGTGAAGTGGAAACCAGCCTTTAGAGCTACAGGATAAGCTCCATTTTCCAAAACTTTGTTAATGGTCCTGTATCCATTCTGACCAGTTTGATTTCTTCAACCGAAAACGAGAGATCTCAGCTGAAGCCTTCAGACTCCTATTCCGACATTTTTGCTTTGTATTTATCCGAACAGTTTGTTAACGAAAGATACGTAGAAAAAACGTTCTATAACGTAAGTTCAAGTACACGCTTTTTCTTTTATAAGCGCCACATCCAACCTCGTGCTCAAAATATTCATCGGGAAAAATTACCCCTCCCTCCCCCCGTTTATAAATTATTACATTTGCGTTATCCGATGAGGTTTCTATTTTTACAATCATTTTTTTTTGGAGCATAGACGTATACGTATTTATCCTCATATTAAACCTATATTAACTGTTTATGAGGGCATTACCGGAGAATATTGACTGTCGTCAAAGTATAGTCCGAGCTTGCGAGGGCTATACTTGGTGGCAGTCAAAATTTGAAGGTAATGCCCGAAATAAACAGTTAGTATAAGGATTATTACCCACGTATTTAAAAGAACAGCTGAAACTGTGCAGTAGTAACACAATTTACTCTCAATCCAAATCCCTTCTTTAATATTTAGTTTTTTAAAACGTAGTTTATCAGCGTATATAAATACAAAACTTTCGAATATACGCAAAAAAAATTAATTTTAACAAAAACACTCAATTTTCAAACTATAAGTCAAGAGAGAGAATATTTCACCATCGACACTATTTCGTTGTCGCTAGAACAAAAAAAAGGATTACATGCAGAAATAAATATTAATTGTACAATTATATATACTCGCTCCTTGAAATTGAGTAGCTACATGTTTACAGCATTTGATGCTGTCATTTTTTATCAGTGGTTAGTTATCTTGTTATGAATATTGTTTAAAGTGGGTCAAGTTTTTCTGGCACAGTGGTTTGTCCATTGAATGTAAGAGTTTATCTCATATTCAGAGACATTTTGTTTAACCGTGCTAAAATTTATACAACAGTTGAAGTTTGATTCTTCGGAAGACATGTCGCTCGGATTTTCGCTTTGTTTACATTTTGTTTACCTTTTCATTCCAACCATTTTTAGAATAATCCGTTGCTATGACATTTCAGCAGTCAATACCGTAAAATAATAACCGGGTTGACGTCATTAAACCTCAACCTACGTCAATCAGATCACGCGATTATTTTATTATTGTTATCGGCCCTTCCTTGCGGGCAATAACATAAAATAATATGCTCATAATGTGCTCATCGTGTAACGGTAAGAATTGCCTAGTGCAAACGTGGTCTAAGATTGTTCAAATGCAAAGGCCCATAAAATCAAAATCCTGACATAGTGATAACGGTGATACATTTGGATACATCGATAATTTATTTGTTTATGTTGGACACTGTTTGTCACCCAATACTACGTCAAAATTCATGTTATCAAATAGTAAAACCAAAATCTTTCATAAAAAATAAGACAACGTGAGGTTGTTTTATGCTTTCCGATGGACAACTGCAGGTTGTCCAGTTGGATAACATTACTTTCCAACCTTTCATAATGAAGCATTTTAAGGAAGAGTGTGTTTGTAAACACCGAAGATAAATGCAAAGACAGGGTAGGCGAGCATCTGTCGCCAAGATTCTATCTTTGTGTACACTATGGCCAGGTTACAAATACGAGGGCGATATTTGGAACTTGTTAATTCTAGATCTTTGTAGTAATAAAAAAGTTCGAAGCTGACTGATCGGAGACGAAAAGGGAAAATTTACCTGATCTGAATCCAGCAATTTTGCTAAAAGATTGGACTTGTCGAAATTTATGTTTTGGTTTTTACGTTTCACGTGGTCTATGCTTCTTTTTTTAGTTGATATGACGGCACAGCTGCTTCATTTTTGAATTCGAGAATTCGAATTGCCGTGATTGGTTATTTGAACTCAAATTGCCGTGATTGGTTATTTCGTGGCTCTGGCTGGCTCTGGCTGGCTCTGGCTGGCTCTCTCGATGCACTTAAGGTTGCATAATATTTTCGCAAGCTTATTTTTGATTCCCTTTGCATGCAACTGAATTTTTACGATTCCAATTGGTAATTTATTATAACTCACGCCGAGGTTAAGGATTTTGGACCATTTCCATAGAAGTTACAGACGATTTTATGAAATCCGGG
>JAUCNQ010120849.1:0-10662 GCA_032352715.1 Bougainvillia muscus
AACACTTCATCTAAGATGAAAATGAAGCGAATTGCTAAGCGAATTTAAAGCGAATTTGAAGCGAATTTTTGAGACGGACCCTTATAGGCTAGAAGCATTCCATCCTGGAGAATGGAAATGTAAGTAACCTATATATACACAAATGTAAATAATACAGCGTAACCGTCGTAGACTAGAATGTGCGTAAAACCCCTAATGTCAAAGCTAATGACCCTATGCTAAACTATTAAAAACTAATGGTTTTCAGGCTCCATTTGATTGTATTGACTAGATAAAGCGCGTATAATACACATTTTTATTATTAAAAATCGAGAGTTTTCCAAAGGTTTTATGCAAATTTGCATGCGGTTTGACTTTATTGCATAGAGCTTTGCAACATTTTTGTAAACACATCATCTCCATTGACAACGATCTTCTACTACCATTTTTGCCGTAAGTACGGGGAATAACCCCCTGAAAAAATGCATAAAAGATAAGAGAACTTTGTGATATTACCCCCTCACTCCCCCCCTCCCATTCCGATATAGAAATATAAAGTAAAAAGTTTCAGACAATTTTTGTCCCAAAAATAATACTGCATTTTCAACTTACCATCTTCGCTGTCTAAGTCATCATCAGTTCGTTCAGCTTCCTCATCTTCTTCAGAAAGTCCATCCGTTTTGTCTTCTGCAGGATTCTCTTCAGGTTCCTCTGGGAAGATTTGGTAAAATTCACTTATAAGAACATCAATAAACACATTGATTTGTCCTTGGTTCGTTAATAAGTTTTCGTTATCTGGTACACGGAATAATGTCGGACCGAATACAACAGCTAGATTATGTGACGTCATTTTATTACGGTCCGCATAACGTGATATCCTAGAAAAGAAAATATTTAAAGTAGACTACATTTTCCTTTTAAGGTTTCTCATGCAAGCCTTCCCTATTAACATAGCTACATTTTCTTTGTAACTTTTCTCAAGAACGCCTACCCTATAGTACGAAGTATGCACAAATACACGAATTCTCATACGAATTTTGTGGACGGTCCCTTTAAAGTCCTGGATTAATGCCTGATGTAGAGCTGTAACCGTCTTATATCTCACTTAAGCAAACAAACAGAACGTATACTCTCTCCTATAAAAAACATTTTAAGCATTTTATAATTAGCCAATCACATTCGCAGAAATGTAATTTTTAGACTTACAAGTTAAGAAATTTTAACATATATTTGATAACAGTAAGATTCCATTTGGGTATTTTGTTTAGAATCACTTTAGCTTCAGCGATTTGTTCATCAATACGTGTTATACCTAGAAGTGAAATAAACATCCGATCAAAAGGTTTCCTACTGCACGTGACATTCCACAAAAAAGAAATGGCAAGGTTAATGTTAGTTTTGCTCATTATAAGCACGTTAGAGTCGTCAGTGTACCCCAGGGTTGGGTATACACAACAGGGTCATACACTGTCGCCCATGAGCTAGGACTTCACTCACTTTAGGAACCACCAAGACGAACCCTTACCAGGAAATTGTTTCTATTTCTACTTAACCCTTTAATAATCTATGGTAACAAAACGGTCACACACGCTTTAACTGTCCTAAAGCAAAATGCTTTATATTAGAATTGCTGAGTGTGTATGATCATTAAATAGACACTAGGCATTAGTAGGTATAAAATATAAGGATATAGTACGCAACAAAAACCTTTCTTCTGCATTAAGAACAATCCACAAAATTCCTATTGCAAATCGCATTACTTTTCATCTCAGAGGAAGAGCCTTTATGCATACAACACATGTATAAAGACACTTCTACTGAATGAACATTTTTATTATTTCCCACATGAATTTTGTGAACCATTCCTAAACATTTACGAATTTTACAAATCGTCTCTCATTTAAACATACTGTCTACATAAGCAACTCTACAGATTCAAATAGGAACAGTCTATAAAATTCGTTTAGCAAATCATACCATTTTTATCACAGAAAGAGTGTCTTTGTGCATACTACGTATGCACTAAGTTTCTATATGAAAATTGATACGAACTTCTATACGAATTACAGTTGAATCCCGATAAGTGTAACCCTGAGTGGACCGGCGAAAATGGTTCCAGTTAGCGAATGTTCCACTTATCCAAAGAGGCAAGGGGGACCAACGAAAACCAAGGGACCGGCATTAATGGTTCCACTTAGCGAAAGTTCCACTTATCCAGGGTTCCATTAATCGGGGTGTAACTGTAGTGACTTACTACTGGTTCTAAGATAATCATTGTTAAATTCAAATGGAAACAAAGGTTCAGCCATTTCACGAAGATAAACACGAAACACTCCAGCAACAGCATTGATATCTTTCCAATGATTCAGACCAGATAATGGATCACGACCTAGAAAGTTAAAAAAATAAATAAATAAATAAATAAATAGGAGTTTAATTCGGGCAATATTTATGTAAAAGAGTCCTAAAAATATAAGACTATTTTACATAAAAATATATTTTTTATTCACTATCACAATTCAAAGGGCAGCCTCCAATTATCAGACGCTTTAAGACTTCGATTAGTGCCTATATATACAATTATATCATCCTGTTATGACATTTCACTAAGAAATTTGTCAGAGAAGTTAGGGTTCGTCTCAAAAATTCGCTTAAATTCGCTCCACAATTCGCTTTATTCCTATTAATTTTCATCTCAGATGAAGTGTTATTGTGCAAAATTCGCTTAATAAATTCGCTTACTTTGTATGCACAATAAATAACACTTCATCTAAGGTGAAAATGAAGCGAATTGTGAAGCGAATTTAAGCGAATTTTTGAGACGAATCCTCATTCTGAGAAGCACAAAACCACTTCAACTGATATAAAAATGTTAAGATTTTTAGATAGGATATTTGTAGCTCGTTCCTAGGGTTTTATCTACAGGGGGGTAGTAAGATTTGATATTGTAAGAGAAATGAAGAAAATTCTTAGTCTTAATTCTTCACCTGCTTCAAAAGCTACTTTCATATCATTTATTTCTTGTGATGCTCCAGGAACACGAAATATGCCTTGATGATCCAAACCTAAAAATTGAAAGAAAGAAAATTCAACTGCAGTTTTTTAGAAAACAACATCCTTGAGGCTTAGGGTAAACTAGACATGTCGTATTTTGAGTAGCATAGCAACATTTAAAAAACCCGAATAGTATACAGTGACATTGCTGTCAACAAAACGTGTATTACACAAAATACCACGAATGCATTCATTCTGTGAAATACAAACATTTTTCTAACGGCAAATGTTGCCCTAAAAACACAATTTAAGTTCAATTATACATAACCTAAAAGTAGCTTGCACTAAGACACCTCTTTAATCATGGTACGATTTGCGATTTGCATCTTTTCTTATTTTTTACGAAAATGTATCTAAGGTGTCGTACTGTGTAAAATCTCATCATTAATTTCATACAACATCAGACAGACAAAGCAACAAACATTTAGCAGACGTCCACAAAATTCGCATGGCAAATCGTACAGTTTTCATCATAGAAATCTTTTAAATAAAAATTATTCATTACACACTGCACGGAAATCGGGATAATCTGTTTCGGATTAAAATAATTTTTAGAGATAATCTGCATATGGTTATTTGACATTTAGAGAAAATCTGTTGCATTCTTATGTAATCCGAAACGGATTATTCCGATTTTCATGCAGTGACAACCCTTTAGAAAACTACGAATTCAACTTTGTACGTACCATATTTAGCTATATACTTGACACAACTTTCAACAATATCTGGTATTTCTCGTCCGGATTCATCCAGTTGACTCTTTAAGCTTGTTCCAAATAGTTTAATCGTTCTAAGGCGTCCATCCGATAAACTCATACTAAATGAAAGTATCAATATTCATACAGAAGGAGTGTTTTTTACTTAGTATGCACAAAAACACTTCTTCTGTGATGACACCCGAGATTTAGATATTTTGAATTAAAACTTCTAGACCTTTCCATAATATATGCGCTGACTAAAGTTAGATCTGCCACTGCTAAGTTCGTATCAATTTTCATACAGAAGAAGTGTTTTTTGTGCATACTTAGTATGCACAAAAACACTTCTTCTGTGATGAAAATGGTACGTATTATGATACCAATTTTGTGACGGTCCCTAGGACATTTATAGAGCAACTCATAATCTTCATTTTAGAGGAAGTATCTTTTGTGCATTCAAAGTATGCACAAACGAGATTTCTTCTGAATTTAAAATATAACGATTTTACATATGAATTTTAAGGCCGTATATTTATAGAAGGTTATTTTTACCTCATTTTATAATATAGATACATATATAATAATTCATACCAAGTGCCTCAAAAAGCCTGTGATCTAATTGGTTTAGCTTAAAGTACGTAAATTTTATTCTTAGCATCAAAAAAATCCAGATAAAAACTATAAAAGTAACTATGGATTCAAACATTTTGGAAAAAGGGATAATATTGCTTTATGGGCTGTCACGAATTTTACATTTTCAACACAGACGAAGTGTCTTTGGGCACACTAAGTATCCGTAAAGACACTTCTTTCCAAAAGAAGTTTGAAACGAATTGGCTTAAGATGATAAAATAGCATTGACATGAAACGGGAGAGAACTTACTTCCTTGCAGAATCAGCAGATATTTCCCCTACGAAATAAATAAATAAATAAATAAATAGTACAGTACTAATAACAAAAACAGAAAGGAGATTGTCTCATCAGGTTGAAACAAGAAGAAGAAAAAAGGTATGAAAACGAACATCAAATACATCATTAAAATTGTGAAGGGATTGTTAACTGTCGGAGGATATATAAATCATTTGTTGTTGCTTCTTCATTCTACAGAAATGCTGCTGATGACTGCTAACTGTCTAACGGTTAAACAACAATAAAAATCTGTCTGTTCTATGAAGACGCTAGTTACTCACTTATAACAATGAAAATATGAGAATGATATATCCAGTACATGAAGTGAAGAGCACAGGACATTGAGTCATGGCTATCTACAACAATGCACTACGAGATTACAATAGGGAAATCATACCTACGTGGGAGGTTGTTAAAGAATGGCAAGAAGCCGGTTAAAAAGAGAAGATTCACCATATACAAACAATGGAATGACAATCATACCTAATGCTTTAGTCATTACATCATATTTTGACTGAGCTTGGATATGAGTACTTTGCATCATAATGTATTCTTTGAATTTCTAAAAATATCAAACTTACTATTTACTCATTCAGTGACATAAGCTGTTGCCATAACAACTCATTGTTTGCTTATTGCTACTTCTGTAGCAGAAATCAAACAATGTTTCGTAATTCCTTACATTTTCGGCACTGAATGAGTTAAACAACCTAAAGTGGAACTCGTGTTGTGTTTAAAGAACGTCTTCAAATCTCGTATGGAAATTGGTATCAATTTTCACTCAGAAGAAGTGTGTTTGAGTATACTTAGTATGCACAAAGACACTTCTTTTCTGATGAAAATGGTTGCAGTAAGAATTTTAACGATCGTTGATACAATAATACCAAAAATGTGTTATGTGTTAAGAATCTTTACCTAGACCAGCTAAAAATCGCACAAAGCAATAGCTATCTATATTTATGCTCAAAAAAAAAGTATTTAACTCACTGTCAGTAAACCTGTTTCCCATTCTTCCTTGTCAACCTTCAACTGGTGTGGAGGTTGTGAGACTAAAGTGCTTGTTGGAGAAGTTGACGGGCCAGACACAGGAGTCATGTCAACATGATAAAATCCATTCATTTCTGAATCATATTTTTTATAAGTTGCTTCTAAACCTTTTTGACGCTTCTCCATAGATGTTTGAAGCTATAACAATAAAATAATAAGGAACCGTCAACTAAATTCGTATGGAAATTAGTATCAATTTTCATTCCGAAGGAGTGTCTTTGTGCATACTTAGCTTTGCAGCGGAGTCCTTTTGCCAAGATCATATATATATATTTCACATGAGGCTCTGGGAACAAGATTTCTCCCTACTAGCGAAATAAAATTGAAAATTTTGATTTGCAGCAAAAGTGCAATTTTTGCTGGCAAACACAGTCACTCGCTTAGGCTTCGCAACCCTTAATTACTGCGATGAAAATTGTACGATTTGCGATACACGAATTTTGTGGATGGTCCTTAACTTGTCATAGTATATGTTGCATCTTCGATTAAAAATTATTGCAGCTATACATGTTTAAGAATTCAATTTAATTCCTTTCACTTCATTGCTTTGTTTTCATCTCAGATGAAGTGTCATTGTATGCACAATGACGCTTCCTCTGAATGGAACTTGATAGGAATGAAGCAAAACTATAAATTCACAATTTTGAAATGGTTCGTAATTGACTTACATCAGAGAGTTCTACTTGCAGAGATTTCAATGTTTCTAATAATTTTCGTTGTTCAATTCCAAGTTCTTTCTCAATGTCTTGTTCAGCAGTTATAGTGTGAATCTAAAAATGAAGATACATGATTTCTAGGGAGAAGTGTCTTGGGGCATACTTTGTATCCACAGAAACATTACTCCTGAGATAAAATTAACACAATTTGTAAAATGATTACTTAGTACGAAGTAGTAGGAATAAAGAAACTAATAACAAATATACCCTACTAGTTGCGGAGCTACCCATTTGCCTTCATTCTCTATGTATCGGCTGAGTCTAGTTGTTTCAACGTCCATTAAACCTTTCTTTAACCAATCAGAATTGATTAAAACATCAATTCTAATTGGTTAAAGTCAGATTTATACTGAATTAAGCTAATCTGAGTTTAATCTACATTCAAACATTTGGACCCAGAAGATTCTTTGCTCTTAAAAACATATAGCATAGTATACGCTTTACAAAATGATACATTGAGACTAATTGTTAGCAATTCCATACTGCTCCCAGACAACTTAGGGTTCGTCTCAAAAATTCGTTTAAATTCGCTTCACAATTCGCTTTATTCCTATTCATTTTCATCTCAGATGAAGTGTTATTGTGCATACTTTGTATGCACAATAACACTTTCATCTAAAGTGAAAATGAAGCGAATTGTGAAGCGAATTTTTGAGACGAATCGTTAAAACATTAGAATGTTTCCTTACAATTTTCTGCTAATTAAAGTTAAAGGAGGTATCAACCCCCTTTATAATATATATATATAACAAAGAATAAATCAGGATACTTAACCCTTTAATGCCTGCTTGTCACAAAATGGTTTAACAATCCTGTAGCAAAATGCTTCAGGGTATTTAAAGCATATTTCTATTTATATGGTCATTAGGCATTAAAGGGTTAAACTTGCAAATCCAATTCCAATTATTGAATATATTTTAACTCTCTTTTTTATCGAAGTGAAAATATTGTAGAGGAAATTATATCCAGGGTGATAAGGTTATTTTTTTCTTAGGTTAAAAGACAACCAGCTTTCATGAAAAAGAGGGTTTAACAAAATTTAGATAATCCAAATAAAAAAAGTGTATCGAGAAGTGTATTTGAAGTGAGTTTTAAGGAACCCTGTAATGCCCATAAATGGTCACACATACTTTATTAATCCTGTAGCCCTGCAGCAAATACTGCAAGATTATTGAAGGATGTATGACCATTTTTATTGACAGAGTGAATCATGAATGATATCTAAGAATAATAAGAATAAATTTTTGGGACGATTCCTTACACTATCATCTGTATGAGGTATGAACGAAAACTTTGTTTGTGGTAAGAAGGAAGTTTGATTATCTTCTAAGAACATTTTGATATCATTTTTGGCATCCATAATAGATATAGTATGTGCTAATGAATTTGCTGATTGAATTTGAGCATTAGCCATACGCATCTCAGCACCAATAAAAGCTTGTAAGGTTGAAGAAAATGAGTTGTGAAAATTATGATCAAACCTCTAAAAATGAAAGAGATTGAAATTATTTTCACCTTCTACTATAAGGCGAGAAGATCGCAGCTCAGGTACTGTCCACAAAATTTGTAAGGAAATTCGTGTCAATTATCATACAGAAGGAGCGTCTTTGTGCATACTAAGTATGCACAAAAAGACTTCTTCTATGATACAAATTTTGTGGACGGTCAATTATGAAACAAATGTTTGAATTTTAAGTCTGACTAAAGATTATTTTCATAAGTGATCTTCATTCATTTTATCTATTTTTTTTTTCTATCAAGGTGCTTTGCCGGGATACAAGAAGGAAGCAGTTTTTGAAGCAACCTGTTGTGACGGAAAGTGATTAAACCAAAGAAATCTGTGTAAACCCACTGGCAATTTGTGGTGGAAAATTGAATGAAAATTGGTTAATTCTGAATCATTATAACCAAGATTACACTTAACCTGCTGTACATTAAAGAGACTCGCCATACAGTGAGCTATTACGAATTTATGACTTCATTTTACAACACTGAATAGGTTAAAGCATGATCGAAATCTTCTTCTTAGCGGAAGTCAAAGATGACCGAAGTCCACAAAATTCGTATCAGTTTTCATACAGGAATGTCTTTGTGCATACATAGTATGCACAAAGACACTTCTTCTGTGGTAAAAATGGTGCGATTTGCCATTCAAATTGTGTAGATGGTCCCTTACAAGCTAATGTACTTACATGAACTATATCAGTAACATCGTGATCAAAATATTTGCTGACTAATGATGACACAGATTCTACACTCAAAATATATGAGTTTCTTGCCTTTATGGCTTTTAATCTTGAATCAACAAAACGAATACGTTTCTAAAGGAAAAATAGAAAATTGAAGGTTAGAATATCAATACTTTTATACCTCCTGACTTAATGATTAAGTGTTGATTGTCCTTTCATTAAACTGAAAGATTCAGGGGGTGGGGGTGGAATGGCATGCTATGGGTTAACACTTACAGATGAAATAAAATATGTTGACGAAACATCATATTCAGAAAGAATCATTTTTCCTAATAATTTTCACCTTAGATGAAGTGTTATTGTAACACGTAAGTGTTACAATAACACTTCATCTGAGGTGAAAATTAAGTGAATTGTGAAGTTTCATTTTTCATCTAAGAAGAAGGATCTTTGTGCATACGACGAAGGGCACAAGGGCTCTTCCCAGGTGAAATATGATAGGAATGAAATGAATTTTTGAGACGAATCCAAACAAAACTTTGGTTATACTGTTAATACAGTTCACAATTTTTTATGGAAATTCGTATCAATTTCATGAAGAACTTCTGTATGAAATTGATACAAATTTCCATTCCATTTACTGTGAGAAGGAGTGTCTTTTTACATACTAAATATGCACAAAGACACTTCTTCTGTGATGAAAACGGTAAGATTTACCGTTTTTTCCAATTCAAACAAAAACAAGTCCTACCTTATCTAAATTTTTTTCTAAATTTTTTAATTTCTTTTCATTTCCTCTCTTTAGTGGTGATTCTTCGGCTTTTCTCATTTCACTTTCTGATGCAAGAAATTTATTTTCATTATTAACATACTCAGCATGTTTTGCATAATAATCTTTCATATGCTAATAATAAAACAAAACGTCACAAAATGTACCATTTCCATACTAAGTATGCACTATAACCAGGGCCTATTCCATACGTTTTAAGGAACCAACTATCGGAGGGACGGACGGACGGACGGACCGACCGACTATCAGTCGCTATCCCTTAAATAATGAAGAAGAAATTGCTCTTTTATGTAAAATAGTCCTAAAAAATACCTAGTTTTCTTTGAAAACTAGATATATTTAACACTTTTTTTACATAAAAATGTCCCTTTTCGGTTAATCGGATGCTGCCCTCCAATTCTAGAATAGGCCCTGGTAAGCATTTCAAGTTATAGTTATTATATTCGGGGAAGATAATTCTACCGACACTACTCAATAAAAAAAAATAGTCCTACAAATATTTAGTTTTAAAAATATATTAGATATCTTTATGACTTTTTTACATAATTCATCTGACGCTGCTCTCCTATGCTGGAATAGACTATGGTCAATTTTCATCCCAGATGAAGTGTTATTGTGCATACTTTGTATGCACAATAACACTTCATCTGAGGTGAAAATGAAGCAGATTGAAGCAAATTGAATAGACTATGGCTGCTCTCCTATTCTGGAATAGGCACTGAAGACACTTTTACCGCTAATCCCCAATTTTTTACTTCGAATTTTCATTTGTCCCCCACGGCAAAAGACTAATTCCCAGTCCTGCGCGGTATGAAATCCGGTAATAAGCAACCATTTTATACAGCAACCAGTACTCAAAAAGAAAAATTTGAAGCAACTTTTGATACTCAACTTTGTAACCATAAACAACTTAAAACATGGGGCCCTTTAATCATTTGTAAGTTTATTCCTTTCAAAATTCATATTTAGGTGTTGCCGTGAACCCTATAAAGCCTGGGGGAGGCAAATATAGATACTTCTTCCAAGAAGAAAATTGGTATAGTAACATGTAATGGACTATTCACAAAAATTCGTTTAAAAATTTAAATCAATTTTTATTCAAAAGGAGTGTCTTTGTAAATAAGGCAAAAGATCAGTTTCGTTTCGTTCTTAAAATGGATACGTGTAAGGGACCGTCTCAAAAATTCGCTTAAATTCGCTTAAGTTCGCTTCACAATTCGCTTCATTCTTAATAATTTTCACCTCAGATGAAGTGTTATTGTAACACT
Source organism: Bougainvillia muscus (assembly GCA_032352715.1). Taxonomy (NCBI): domain Eukaryota; kingdom Metazoa; phylum Cnidaria; class Hydrozoa; order Anthoathecata; family Bougainvilliidae; genus Bougainvillia; species Bougainvillia muscus. The sequence goes on from JAUCNQ010120849.1 coordinate 10,652, forward strand.
TACGTGTTACA
>JAUCNQ010120860.1:0-10657 GCA_032352715.1 Bougainvillia muscus
ATACCGACGTATACGGACTGAATACAGGAGTAGACGGACTGTATAAAGGTCCGGATACAGCTGGATTTTATGCAGTGCTTGCGGTGATATTAATTATTTTATTTGCATTATAGATAGAGGGAGTTATACGAGCAGTATTACTGAAATCTGGTAAATATCCTCAAAGATATAATTTGGAAAATGTAAAGGTAAATTGTGATAGCTGTTATCAATCAACGTTGAACCCAGCGCAGAGGCGGACTCATAACATGCTTTTAGTTAGTCACAACAGTACAATGGAGAATCAAGCTCATTAATTTTTATTTTTTTCGTATAATGATGGGTCTTTAGACCATCATCGTACAAAAAAGCTATTAAGAATTAAAACGTTTAGTTCTTCATCGTGTTGCTCTGACTAGGGCTGGATCCGCCGCTGCAGCTCCGTTTCTCTACTTTTGATTTTCTACACGACAAGGTACATATACATTCCTAATCCATTTTATCATTCAATCTGGAGAAGTTTGAAATAAAAATCTCAGATTTCAGAAAGCTTTTTAATAAAATCGTTAATATATAACTTTATTTAAAACAATTAAGGGACCGTCTCAAAAAATCGCTTAAATTCGCTTAGCAATTCGCTTCATAATTCGCTTCATTTTCATCTTAGATAAAGTGTTGTTGTAACACATAATTGTACAATAACACTTCATCTAAGATGAAAATGAAGCGAATTACGAAGCGAATTTAAGCGAAATGATAAGCGAATTTTTGAGACGAACCCTACGGCTAAATCTATCACTGTATTACACAACGGTGTTGTTTCTTGAAGAATTTAAACATACAACCATCAGAGGCGGATTTAGAACAAGCTTTTACTTAGTCACAGCAGTATGTAGAGTACTCAAAGTCATTAATTTTAATTATATTATGTATGTCGCTGGGTCTCTAAAGACCCAGCGTCATACCTAATATAATTAAGAATTAACAGTAATTATGCACCATCGCAATGCTCTGACTAAGGCTAGATCCGCCACTGAACCATCATAATTCTGAAAAAATTTTACCCTTCCTCTTGATTGCACTGCATAAAATATCATGTTATCCAATGGTTCTCAACCTGCAATTTTGAATCCATAAACATTTGCAAGATGGAAAATCAGAGAGAGATAAAGGACCCTGGGCATGTTTTTCATTGATAATATTTTTATTACTAGCTGTCTACCGTTTTATTAATCGCGAAAGAAGTATTTGAAAAATATCTTGCTATGATTGCACAACTTGAACAAAAAGTTAAGAATATTCAATGCTGCTTTGTTCGGAAAATATACTTACTAAAGAATTTGCATCAATTGACAACATGCTTTTCACAATTACTTATCTATTTTACAAAGGTAAGCATAGGCGATGGAGAACATGTTTTTACTTAGCCACAAAATTGTGGACTCAAAGTCTTTAATTCTTAATTGCTTTATGTATGATGATGGGTTTCTTTTCATCTTAGATGAAGTGTTATTGTAACACATAAGTGTTACAATAACACTGCATCTAAGATGAAAAGACACATCTTCATACATAAAGCTATTAACAATCAAAATTTCTAGTACTCCTTCGTAATGCTCTGACTAGGGACTGGGTAAGCATTACCATTTTCCACTGTATGGAGTTTTACTCGAGATTTCTATAGGTTGACTGATAAATCTTGTTAAAGGAAAACATCAACATGTACGCAGTGTTTATTGTGGGATCTATCACTAACCAGAACATTACCAATTATAATTTGCAAAACAAAATCATCTCCATATAACATGACAACGGTAGATTTCAATGGTGGATTCAGACCTAGTCAGAGCACTACTAATGAGTCTAAACCTAGCTAACACAAGACCAAAATTGACGTCCTAACGACGTCACGACATCGTATGGACGTCGTGGACGTCGTTAGAAAGTCAATTTTAGAATATGTGCTAGCTGGGATGCTGAATAAATCTTAATAGTTAACAGATGACTTTGGAATTTAAAATCAAGAATACGCTTTTACCCAAGTCAAAAAAGAAAATGTAGAAGAAAAGCTATCAATATTTAGTGTAGTTCACAATACAAATTTATTTAGTTTTAGTCTCCATCTTGGTTGCTCTGAGTTGGTGGAATTCCAAAAGCAATACTGATTCAAAACAATGTTGTTTTGATTATTGTAATACATTTTACCTTTAGCAAACAAGAAATACAAAACTTGATAGATCACCAACCACTGCTCATATAATTAACAAAAACATGAACTCAATTAGAAAATCACATATATTCAAATATTATTCAATAATAAATAAAACAATTACAAAGCTAGAAATACCTCCTTTGTTACAAGAAACCATTCATTATTATTTAATCTTACGTAATTTTAGTGATTTTTTACTTCAATTTAATGGATATTTATACCAGAGCCATAGATGGATGCAGAGCATACTTTAACACAGCTAAACTATAACCCAGCTGGCGCGTAACGCTAACACAACGTTGTAGAAACGTTATTACAACGTTTAACGTTGTTATAACGTTGCTACAACGTTGATTTAGCGTTGTGTGCCAGCAGGGAAATTGGAAAACATATGAGTTTAATGTTTAATAAGTTGTTGTTTCATTAATAGCTACCGTAAAACTCCGAATATAAGCCCCCCCCATGTATTAGCCCACCTAGTAGCTAACGCACAAGGTGTTCCATGTATAAGCTCCCCAATGCATAAGCTCCTCTATGTATAAGCCCTTGTTAGTACGGAAAACAACTACTACTAAAATGTACTATAATGTGCTATAATGTAATAAAATGTACTATAATGTACTATTATAGTGAAGTATATAATGTATTTAATATAATGTACTGTAATGTATTTTATATAATGCACTTAATACCAGTCCATGTTTTAACGTAGCCCCAACATTATAACGGAGACTAAAACATTGGCACAATCAAAACAGATCGAATGGATTAATTTCCACATGAAGTTTTTGCGAGTTTTGGCATTTTCCGAGAAATATAATCCGCACGAAATATCCGTAAATTCCGCATCCGCCCGAAAAACTCAAAAACCGGTGTCCGTAAGAGCTGTTTAAAAAACTGTTAAGATATCTTCTTCCTTTTTTGCTCCACATAGAGCTCTTAAACCAAATCTTCGTACTTTTCAGTACATCAGGTTTAACCATATAAACCGGGGGGGGGGGGGAGCAAAGTACCACAATCGTGACCTCATAAACGACGACGTGAAAATGTTGGACTTGATGCTGTGTCTATGCCAAGTTTTATGGTGTAAGCAAAACATTTTACTCTACGTACTTTGTAGAATTTTCTTTTTTTCTTTTTAAAGTGTAGAATTATTGCGGGGCAACCTATCTTCCTGTGAGGGCAATCCACAAGAGGACAAGCATCCGGGGGAAGCAACCTTCCAGGGGGCATTCGGTTGGAGTCATTCATAGTCGGATCTAGAAGCTGAAAAAAGTAGTCAAATGCCTGCGAAGAAGTGTGAAACCATTGAAATTTCAATAGTTTTACACTCTTTCGCTCTTGGATCCGACCCTGTCATTTTTCCAAGGGACCATTCTCCGAATATAAAAACACAAATAATTTTAAGAAATTTTCAGCCAATGCTTTACCATCGATGGGCAATCATTAAGGAAGAAATTCTGGCGATCTTGGCTTTCTGGTGTGCAAAATTCTGCTAAATGCTCGTCTCCATCACAGACAATCACGGGTTATTGTTTATCTCGGATTCTACTAGTAATAGTTAATCATTTTTCATAGTTTTATGATGTAGACTTATTTTAGACATATCTTAACATTGTTTTAACGTCGTTAACGTCATTTCAACTTTCATTAAATAGATAAACCTTTTTTCCAATAAAAGTCATTTCTAAGCCACTATACTAAATTTGTATCCCAAATTGTTCCAATTTCATGACAGAAGGAGTGTCTTTGTGCATACTAAAATGCACAATTCTATTTTGTGCTTATGTTGGTTATGTTGGCGATAAGCTGACGAGAACAGTACAAACATGGACAAATCTCCAAATTATGACTTCATCAACTACATAATGTCGCCATTATTGAATCGGTAACGTACAAGTGTCAGAACTATAATGTTGTACCACTGTGCCAAGTTTTAATGTTGATGTTAATTATAATATTAAGATATCAATAAGACACATTGTAGACATTTTTAAACACTGTTTTAACGTCATTGACGTCATTTAAATTTTTAAGGGTTTTATTACTTTACGGTTGTGTCTCTATACATTCATGGCGGCAAAGAGTAGAAATATATAACTTACCATCTTAATAGCCAAAAGAAACGATCAGTACTGCAGAACTACATCACTTTTGCCGTCCAGGATTCATTCTTAGTAATTCAATAATAGTGAAAACTATATTCATCCTTAGAAATATTTGTCACCTGCTGAAAATGTCTTCTTATGGACAAAGTTTTTATCGATGCGGTAGTTAAATGTCTTAATAGCAAGTTTACACACGGGTTGTGCTAATTCACGATACACTATCCAACGATCCGCGATCCAACGATTCGCGATTCATACGTAAATTATGCAAAATTATGCATAAATTATGCAAAACAACTGAAGAAACATATTTTACGCAACAGACAACACAACCTAGCGCCATTCTTCGGATCAACATTTGTTGCTCCAGTGCATGCGCGCCCTTATTCGCGGGATAAATTTTCGTGCGGGCTTGCGTATTTTGCGATGTAAGCTGCACAAGTTTTTGCCCCCGTAATCCGCGCGAAAATTAAAATTTATTCTCATCAAAACGCGAAAGTTTATTCCGCGAAAACTTTTCAAAATCGTCCACACGCGAAAATTTATTCCCGCGAAAATTAAAGTTTCGCGTTTTTATTTCCCCGCGAAAGTATCTTCCCGCGAAAATACGTTACCTTAAATTATGCCCCGTCATAACCTTCAGTTTTTAATCAGAAATTCGTCAAGTCAATGGCAATGTGAAAGTACTTGAGTCGTTCTTTTCTTCTGTGCTGTCAGTACTATTGCTTGTCGTCCATGTTCGTTTTATTTTTTTAAACGAAAGCGAAACCACTTGGAAAAACATGTGCTGCAAATTAATGTAAATTATGCGAGCAAAGAATTATCTATTTTACGGAACAGTCTGGAGCAAAGGAGAATCTTTATGCGAAATGCGACAGGCATGATATCTAGTTTGACTTCGGGCTGCATGAATTAAATTTGTAAACAAACAATATGGCGTTGCAAGATGGACTGTGGGAACAAAGAATCAGGGAAGAATGTATAGTATTTTTGCTCCTATATACTTCTGCTTTTAAAGAACGCAATCTAACCCAGATTCTTATGATAATCTGAGGTGATGTAAAGTCGTGTATTCAGTGACACAACTGAAGATCGGCTCTTTAATCGTCTGTGCCCGTTTTTACAGCTAACATTGGTAGATAAAATTTATGCATGAATCGCGAATCGTTGGATCGTGTGTCGTGAATTAGCACAACCCGTTTACACACAGTCCAATCTGTGACAAAAATAACACAACATAAAAATTACTGGCGGATCCATCCCTAGTCAAAAATAACGACGAAGAAATAGAAGTTTTAATTTTGAATAGCTTTATGCATGATGATGTGTCTATAGAGACCCATTAGCATATATAAAGCAATTAAAAATTAATAACTCTTTAGTCTCCATTTTATTGCAGCAACCATAAGCATACTCTAAATCCGCTTCTGGAAATGAGAGTATTCTGTGGTACCTAATACGTACAATTCACGTCACATCGAAAAACAAGTCTGTCTGAATTTCCTAATTTCTTACTGATAAATCTTGTTTTTATAAGACACAATAGATAGATAACCCTAACTTCGTTCCTACGTCATCTGTGCTTATTGCATAATGAACGCGGGAGTGCATGAAAAACAAAAGAAGCGGGAGAGGAAAAAATAACCCTAATCAGTGGCGGATCCAGCCCCAAGACAGAGCAACACGAGGAAGAGCTAAAAGTTTTAATTCTTTATAGCCTTCTGTATGATGTAGGTCTAAGAGACCCATCTTCATACAGAAGGCTATTAGAATTAATCACTTTGAGCATGCTTTGGATATTCATTTCAGTGCTGTGACTAGGTAAAAGCATGTTCTGAATCCGCCTCTGAGAATTCAATAAAAATTTATTTAACAACTCTTGTAATTGTAAAATATAAGGAAAATTGGGTAATGTAAAAGACCTTGATGACGAGGTTCAAGCAACGAATCCTGGGCTTTTTTTCTTGCAAAATAAGAAAGCAAGTTTATCGCGGTAGTGTATTGATCTTCCATGGAATCAAATATCAGTGAGGGATTTAGACAAAGTCAGAGTTCCAAGAAAATTACTAAAGTAAATTATTTTTGTATAGTTAACAAATGATTAATAGCTTTCAAAAGGCTAATAACCGTTTGTTAAACTATTAAAACGTAATGGATTACAGATCTTCCTTTAAATGATAAATACATATACTACGGTTAGAGGCGTTCTAAAAACAGCAGTGGAATGCCGACTCAAAATCATTAATTTTTAATTTGCTTTTGTATGATAATGGGTCTCTAAAGACCCATTGTCATACAAAAAGCTATTAAGAATTAAAACGATTAGTTCTTCATCGTGATGCTCTGACTAGGGCTGGATCTGCCACAGACCATCACCTTTTTAACAATTTTTCCATTTTCCTTTATATACCATATCTTTAGAACACCATGGTGCATTATGATTTACGTTAGTACATTCTAGGTACCATTTCCCTTTGTATTGAAAAGGAAAGATGCAGTCGTTGCCTTCGTCTGTTTTTGCATCTAAATTTAAAGTAAAGTTTTTTAATAAAAATTGAAAAAAAAAATAACTACATAAAAAGATATGGTATCCTTTAAAGCCGGATTTACACCGTGAGAAAATTCCTTTCGCATCATCTCGGATTCAGTACGATAATTTCAGTGCGATAGTAATTATCTCACTGGAATGAATTTCAGCAGAATGTTTGATAGAATTCTTATCGTGAAACATCATTTTTATGAGTCAGTTGAATACCAGGATAATCAAACGCTGCATAAGAATTAACGATTTTCTTAACCTACAGACTCCAGCTGATCTATTTTAATGAAATCCATAACCGATAACATAACTTTTTGTATGTAGTGAAAAATAAGCATGTGAAAACCTTAACTGCGTTGAGGACAAGATTAAAAATTATTTAGAAGTGCTCTAAGTGTAAAATTCAAAGAAAAATGCCTTGGGTAAAGAGACGTGATGACGATGCACAACTATATGCACAAGCATCTTATCCTATGCTCTTTTACAGTTCTGAGGATTACTATTTGAATATCTTGTGTTGTAGAAATGAAAAGTAGCTGTGAAATAAGCGGTCTTAAAATTTATTAAGTAAACCAGAATACCAATTTTTATTGGCGGATCCATCCCTAGTTAGAGCAACACGAGGAAGAGCTTAACGTTTTAATTCTTAATAGCCTTTCTGTATGATGGACCTAAGAAGCCCATTTTCATGATGATATGGGTCTAAGAGATCCATCTTCATACAGAAAGCTATTAGAAGTAATCTCTTTGAGCATGGTTTGAATCTGCATTTCATTGTTGTGAGTAGGTAAAAGCATGTTCTGAGTCAGCCTCCGATTTTTCAAAACATCTATTAGGCAAAGTTGCTAACTCGGCAAAATTCCTCTGTTCTGGTAATATAATTCTTGACAACTGTGAACACATGAAGAAAGCTAGCTAATATGAACTGGATTTGTCGATAAAATCGTGTCGTTTTTATTTTAATTTAAGGTAGCAGTAAGGGAAACTATGTATGTTCAACATATACCCTTTTCAATATTTCACGTTTCATGTTTTTGGAGTGTATTAATAGTAAAACAATAAGGATTGATCTTTGTTTTAAAAGCCAAAAAATGTTTAAAGCAAGGTTGGCGCCACTAACTTTAGTGCAATTTGATTAATTTTTGTATAAACTGATTGAAACGTCATGGAACACCACTGGTGTGTTGTCGTTTTAATAGATCATCATTTTTCCTGAGTTATAGGGTGTAGAAGTTTAAATATGAAAATATGCGAGAGATAGAAAATAACTATTAACTTCAATGGCCCATTTAAATAGAATACCTGTGTTCGTTTTATAAACGGTGAAACACCAGGAAATTTGAATCTCTGGTGAGTTCGTCAAAGTTATTTCCATGACAAAAGCTCGACTACCTGTGGCGCCGTTCCATTTATCCCTGGCTAAAGGACCGTCCACAAAATTCGTCTCGCAATACGAACCATTTTCATCACAGAAGAAGTATGCAAAAAAACACTCCTTCTGTATGAAAATTGATACGAATATTTTTGTGGACGGTCCCTAGGAAGTGTGGAATTTTTACTAAAATAGTAAGCGAGAAATCTGCAGCATTTTTTATCTTCCAAATACTATTGTTTCGAATTTCAATGTAATAAAATTATAATAGGTAAATTTTGTTAGATAAAAAATAGAAAAAGAAATAAACAGATAATAGAAATTCTCACTAATTATAGACACATAATAGGAATATCACTAACCCATTTTAAATCCATTTCCGTCAAAACTACGTAAACATTAAAAACTGATTTCATTAATGAAAAGATCGTACTGAATTTTATAAAAGCAACGTAAAATATTTTTTATGGTAAAAATAAGGATTTCCCCTTACTGCTTAATCATTGGATTGGTCAGCTATGAATACACGTGTTCTTAGATATATTTTAAGAAAGTTCTTAGGATAGAAATGACATACCTGGGAAATCAAGCTATCCTTAAAGAGTACTAATTTGAGACACATGGGAAATCAGAACACTTATTTTACAGAACTCCGATTAGCGGATGCTTCTGGACCTAGTCACAGCAACAATATCAATATTAAAGCTAAGTAACTAAGAATAATTAAAATATAATTATACGCTTCTACAATAGGCTGATGGCTATTCAGTGAGCGGATCCAACCCTAGCCGAAGCATCACGAGGAAGAGCTAAAAGTTTCAATTCTTACTATCTTTCTGTATGACGATGGGTCTTAAGAGACCAATCATCATACAGAAAGCTATTAGAACTAATGACTTTGAGCATGATTTGAATCTTCGTTTCTCTGCTGAGACTAGATAAAAACATGTTCTAAATCCACCTTTGGCAATATGTTAAAATATAAAACACTTTTTTTCTTCATGTCACAGAGGCGGACTCAGAACATGCTTTTACTAGTCACAGCACTGAAATGGAGATTCAAAGCATGCTCAAAGTCATTAATTCTAATAGCTTTCTGTATGAAGATGGATCTCTTAGACCCATCTTCAGACCGAAGGCTATTAAGAATTAAACCTTTTATAGTTCTTCCTCGTGTTGCTCTGACTAGATGCATTCGCCACTGTAGTCACAAGGTTTGACCTTTGATTAAAAATGATGAATACAAATAATACGATCATACCTTTTTTACAGTTTTTCCATTTTCCTTTATATTCCATATTTTTTGAACACCATGGTTTATCATGATTTGCCATTGAACATGCCTGGTACCAAACTCCTTTGTATCGAAATGGAAAAACGCAACCTTCTTCCCCAGAGTTGTTATTTGTTCCTTTTTCACCTTAGAAAATAATAATAAAAGACACAGATAATAATTGTAAGTTATGAGGATCGAAATCACACCAACTTCACCGTACTGGCTAGAGAAAATTATTGCTAGTCAACTGCGGTAAACCGGCAAATAATAATATTTTCAATTCCGAAGCTCCTTTAAGAATGAATTACTTTTACTTCTCCATCATGACGCCTTCCATTTTTTTGAATACTGTTATATAATTCACCAAAATCGGCGTATCAATTGTATGCATTAAAAATGAAAACATGATTTGGCACGGGTCAAACTGAGTATCTGATGGTATTGTTAGACCAAAAACACATTATATTGAAATTTAACCGCGTGGACAAAATAACATTCCACTTGTACAAAGTGCTTTTTAGCACTTGCGCTGTTAGCTAGAATGTGATCTAAAACGCGAACCAACTGTTTTATAAAGAAATAAGGTAGGATATCTTTTTTCGCATTTCAGAAAATTGGAAGAATTTGGACCTCTTTTGGACCGAATCTTCCGGCCCAATCTTCTCCCCCACCTTCAATGTTGTTAAACACGTGCATTCCTGTCTAACGTGGCAACCAATCATACTCCAATAAAAGAATAAGAGTAATCGTTCACAAATTAGGCTCAAAAGATTTTTTCCACCATTGGATACCATAGCTAGGGTGAAACAAGAATTGCAGGCATGGAGGTTCAAATAACTAAATTAATAATTGATTATCGAATATATATATATATATATGTATAAATTTGTTTACCTTTTCCACAATTCTTCCATTTTCCTTTATATACCAAATCCTTAGAACACCATGGTTTATCATGATTTACCCTTGTACATTCATCATACCATCTTCCTTGGTATTGAAAAGGAAAGATGCATTCGCTGCCTTTGTCTGGTTTAACATCTTGAATGAAGGAAAATATGTCAAATGGAATCCAAAAATCATCTACAGTGGTGTCCCTGTAATTCGACTTCCCATAATTCGAACAACTCCTTAATTCGAACAGGTTTTCTTTCCCTGTGGAGCGTTTTTC
>JAUCNQ010120871.1:0-10654 GCA_032352715.1 Bougainvillia muscus
AGGACACTTCTGTAGGAATATTTCAAATATTTACCGAACACATAATTTGAAGAACACATACAGATGGCTGCTTCCGATAATACTTTCATAATTTCTTATTGGTATAAGCCCAAGTGGTTTTGTAACCTTTCTTTCGGATTGCTATGGTGGTCGTAAAACAGACAAGTTTATAACTATGGAAAGTGGCTTTTATGACAATCATCCAATAATGGTTGACCGTGGTTTTCAAATTAAAGAGGAGTTACTGCAACATTTCTGTGATCTTGTTGTACCACCTGGTGCACGTGTTAAATCTCAAATGACTGAAATGGAAAGTAAGAAGACTAAGGAGGTTGCAAATTTACGAATACATGTTGAACGTGCAATAAACCGATTGAAATATTTCAGAATTTAAAAAAATGTTTTACCTATTTACCTGACCGTGGTTTTCAAATTAAAGAGGAGTTATTGCAACATTTCTGTGATCTTGTTGTACCACCTGGTGCACGTGTTAAATCTCAAATGACTGAAATGGAAAGTAAGAAGACTAAGGAGGTTGCAAATTTACGAATACAAGTTGCTGTTATTTATTAATGCTCACATTTAAACTGTGAACAGTAGTGGGGATTGAATCATTTGAAACATGGACAAAGCAAACAAATAAGTTAATTTGTCTTAATTCGTCATATCATTAACAAGTAAAAGCGGAAGCAGCCATCCGTACGTGTTCTTCAAATTATGTGTTCTGTAAATATTTGAAAAATTCCTACAGAAGTGTCCTTGGTGGAGTTCATTTTTAGCATTGTTGCAGGCTAAAGCCTGCAACTATGCTAAAAATGCAGCCTGCAACTATGCTAAAAATGCACTCCACTATGCTTGATTTTTTAGAGATTTGCTCTTTTCTGGAGGGATGCTTTCGTAAAAGTAAACAAAAACTAAATTTTGAACGTTCTGATACTTTAAATTCGAATTCTTATAACAGTCGCTTTTTTACATTAGAATTTCGAATTTATACATTAGAATTCCATCCACAAAATTTGTATCGTAATATGAACCATTTTCAACATAGAGGAGTGATGCACAAAAACACTCCTTCTTTATGAAAATTGATACAAATTTCCATATAAAATTTAATAATATCTTAGTTCATGGTTCTCTTTAACACTTTAATTCATAATGTTGTAAAATGGCCACACGTACCTTATTAACAATCCAGCATATAATGCAGAGTTGTTAAAGTATGTGTGACCAATTTTAGACGTGGTGAAGTAAAGGGGTCATATTAAAGCACAGAGGCTGAAATCTGCCAAAAATTTAAAAACAAACTTTTATATAATTAAAATCGTCATTATATGTTTATTATATGTACGGAAGCATCCTTCCAGAGGTTTTTCTTCAAAATATCTGTTCTGTAAATATGCAGCAAATCTCTAAAAAATCGAGCATGGTGGAGTGCATTTTTAGCATAGTTACAGGCTTTATGCCTGCGACAATGCTAAAATAAACTCCACCAAGGACACATTTGTAGGAATTTTTCAAATACTTACAGAACACGTAATTTGAAGAACACGTACAGATGGCTGCCTCCGTATAACACTTTCTCACTACCTTTCTGAACCATCCTCTTCGTCGTCGCCGTCGACGTCTTCTTCTCCAACCGGGGTTGTTACTCATTGACTCGGCAGATTCTTCCTCATTATTTTCATTGTCTTCATGTGTAAGAATCTCATTGAGCTCCTCTGTAATTAAATAAGCAAATGAGGTATTATATTTTTGGTTTAACAAGAACCAACTTCGCCTTAAATGATTGAAGGAGCAAAGGTAGATATCATGTTAATAATACAGATAACTTCCTTTTTTAATCTTGTACAGGTCCGACCATAAAATTTATATCAGACCACTGCACGAAAATCGGGATCAAACGTAGATGTATAATGCTTCAATTTAAATATATGTTGTAATCTTTATTTGGGAGTATGTGTGACCATTTTGTTAACACTAGCTATTAACCTTATAGCATATATTGTCCAATGAAATGGACATACATGCTTTAACCATCCTGATGAATTTTGCTTCAGGATGTTAAAGCGTGTGCGACCAGTTTGTAACAATCAAGCGGCGTTATAGGGTTAAAGAATTAAAGGTACTTCATAGTTACACTAATGGTGTATATCAAATGATCCAACGTACATGAACATGCCCGTAGCTTTTGCTACAAGATTGTTCAAGTACGTGTGGCCATTTTGTTAACACTAGGTACTATAGGGTTTAAGGACTTTCGTAGTTAGAATAATTTTTTGCACTTACCATCTGAGAGTTTATTTATCAATTCCCTATCTTCATCTGAGAGATCATAATCTTTTAAAAGTGGGTTACGAGCAATCAATGCAGCGTCTTGGTTAGTAATAAATTCTTCATCTTCGTCATCAAACTGGTATGCAGCTAAATATATAAACGCATATAGTTTTTATCACTTTTCGACCTAATCTAAGAGAAGTTGCACACCCAGCGTACCATTATGGAGAACTAGATGTTTTAATCGAAGGGAAGTTGCACAGTCAGCGAACCATTATGGAGAACTAGATGTTTTAATCTAAGGGAAGTTGCACAGTCAGCGTCCCATTATGGAGAACTAAATGTTTTAATTCTAAAAAAAAACTTAATAGGGTCTCGTGATACCCAAACGGCATACTTTCAAAATTGACGTCTAATGGACGTCTAGGTTTCGTCACGCTAAGCAGCCGTCTCCCCTCCCCCTACTAAGTGGCCAGGAGACTTTTTTTGTAGTCGTTATAATCTACGACAGATGAGGAAATGTTTATAGAAATTATTCTAAATTGTTTTCTAAATTCCGTGAATCACTCCAAATTATTCTTTTTCGCTGTAAAAATTGATAACGATACAAAATCTAAGTCGAACCTGTCGAATTTGCCTTGTTTGCCTATTTTTTGTACTCGTTGAGCTACCGAAAGATGAGGAAATGTTATATATTAACAGAAATTAACCTAGAAATTTAGTTCTTAAACTATTTAGTCCTAATTTTGTTTTTATTTTGAACCTCGCATGGTGCTTAGATGGTGCTTATTTTGAGAATTATAGCGAATAAATTGAAAATTCATTTGTAACATTCGTTAAATTTGAGCAGTTCTTCTCGTTCTCAGTGCCCCTTATCGGTACCGGAATGTTTCCGCCTTTGGGCGGTTTCATTAATTATCTATACAAACTTCATATAGCAAATCGTACCATTTTCAACACAGAAGAAATGTCTTTGTGCATACTTAGTATGCACAAATACAGTTAAGTTAAACATTACGTCATAGTTACGGAAAAGGTGTATTACTTAAATATCTTCCTTGTGTTTGTTGATAAAAAGTTAATTGGACTAAAATTTGTCTTCCTTGAATATATAAAAATGTCCAGGATTGAGTGACTCATTATAAACATCCATAAAATCATATACAAAGTCAAATCCCACAAAATTTGTATGTGAATTCCAATTAATTTTCATTTAGAACAAAAGTAAAAAGCATATTCTGGGTCCACCTCTGGAGGGGATATAAACGACAGTAAGTTTTATGCAATACATGGAAACCATTCCATTTGTCGTTACGAAATTCGTTACAATGCTATTTCTATTAAGGAACCGTCTCAAAAATTCGCTTAAATTCGCTTAAAATTCGCTTCACAATTCTCTTCATTTTCACCTTAGATGAAGTGTTATTGTAACACGTAAATGTTACAATAATACTTCATCTGAGGTGAAGATTATTAGGAATGAAGCGAATTGTGAAGCGAATTTAAGTAAAATTTTGAGACGAACCCTAACATATTATTATCACTATTATAATTTAATGATAAAGTTTTAAAATAACGTTGAATTGACGTCTTTGTACCGTAATGAGTTCGTACGGACGTCATTTTGAATTTGTGTTCAGAAATTCGCCAGAACTGGATCTAGAAGCTTGAAAATAGTAGGCAAGTCCTTGCGAAGATGTGTAAAACCATTAAAATTTCAAGAAAATTTTAATAGTTTTACTCTTCTTCGCAGGTGTTTGCATACTCCGTTACCTATTTTAAAACGATTTTAAAGTATTACAACTTCGTCTCCAGGGCATCAAATGATTTATTACTACTTGGTATATTTTCCAGATCCGCATTAAACGTATAGATAGAACATCGATGTATAGAATCATGTTACTGCTTTGGTTATTTCATACTTACACACGACTATTTACACTCTTATCAACGTGAGTCCGGTGTTAAAAACATTTTAGATATCATGATAAAGCGTACATTCCAATGGATAAATCCGATAAATCCCCATTGTCAGTGGCAGAATCAGCCCTAGTCAGAGCATCACGATGGAGAACAAGAAGTTTAAATTATTAATAAAGTTATGTTTGCAAATGGGTCCTTATAGACCATCAACATATATAAAGTAATAAAAAAAATAATGACTGGAGTCTCCATTTTGTTTCTGTGTCTAGATAAAAGCATGTTCTGAATCCGCCACTGATCCCAAGCTTTCACACGACGAAAACATGATGTTGCAGCAACGTTGTTACAACGTTAAGACGTCGTAACAACGTTGTTACACCGTTGTGTTTTGGTTGTGTACCAGTTGGGTCAAGGATTTATTTTTGAAGGAAAGTCAACCCATGAAGAAAAGAATAATTTTAAAAATCTTTTATATTTTCGTTTTGAAAAATTTAACAGCTTATGGTTTATATAGATTGTTTCGACAAAATTCGTTTGACAAATCGTACTATTTTCAGATCAGAAGAAATGTCTTTGACTTTATAAAGTTAGCGCCAAGTCACTCCTTCTCGATGAAAATTAATAGGATTTTCCAATACAATTTTTGTGAATGATCTCTAAATAAATTTCAAGCAATCTGTATATAAAAGAATATTTATGCTTAAAAATACTTAACTGATGCAGTGCCGACACTCGCTGCAGAGGCGGACTCAGAACACCCTTTTGCCTAGTCACAGCACTGAAATGGAGATTTAAAGCATGCTCAAAGTCATTAACTCTAATAAAATACTTAAACCATTCAGTGCCGCCAACCGCTTTGCCAATGTTACTTCTGTAACAAAAATCAAACAATGATTTGTAATCACTTACATCCTCCGCACGATAAGAATTAAGATAGCGCACTGCATGAAAGGTTAAGTTACCCTTTAACAAATTTATCAAACAACATGCTGAAATCTGGAGTTTTACTCCAGATTTCTGCAGGTTGCTTGATAAAATCTTTCCATCTTTTTTTTATGCAGTGACGTGCTTAAGTCTTTGAGTTTTTAAGGATCCAGCTTCTAGAAAAACAAATATTTACAAAATGAATGTACATCATATTTAGACCTGTTTACTCATAATGTTTAATGGAGATATGTAAATAAACCAGCAATAACAGTCTTGCTTATCTCTCCTTTAACCATTATGAATAAGATTCAAAATAATGTTGTTTACAGGGACATTAACCCTTTAATGAACAGTGTTAGAAAATGATCACACACGCTTTAACAATCCTTCAGCATTTGCTGCAGGATTATTAAAAGAACGTGTGATCATTTGATAAACCGATGCATTAAGGGGTTAACGATGTGTTTTGAATGTTATCTTGATGTTATCGTTGTCACGTGACAATTAAAAAATCATCATTTTTTCTCATCATCGTTATCATCCATTAAATCTTGTAATATGATTGGGTCATTCATATATGTCATCTCATTTTGAAAATCTTTCTTGCCAGCAGCAAAACAATACCATTTTCCAGAACATCTTCCATTGTAACAACATCTCTTATAATGACCGTATATCTTCTTGCCATGTTTTCGAACAAATCTACCAACACTTCTCACTATCCTTCTGAACCTAAACCATCCTCTTCGTCGTCGTCGTCGACGTCTTCTAAACCAACCGGGGTTGTTACTCATTGGCTCGTCAGATTCGTCCTCATTATTTTCATTGTCTTCATGTGTAAGAATTTCATTAAGCTCTTCTGTAATTAAATAAGAAAATGAGGTATTATTTTTTTGGTTTAAAATGTACTGCACATGATTGAAGCACCAAAGGTAGATATCATGTTAATACTACAGATAACTTCCACTGCACAAAATCCAACTGTATCCGGACTTTTTTTCAGTCCGTATTCGTCAGTATTAAGACAGAATGCGAGCATTCTGTCTTAATACCGACGTATACGGACTGAATACACTAGAGTAGACGGACTGTATAAAGGTCCGGATACAGCTGGATTTGCACAGTGTTCTTTCTTTAATCTTGTACAGGTCCGACCATAAAATTCATATCAAAACACTGCATGAAAATCAGTATCAAACTATTTATGTCGCATAATAAAACATAAATGTACAATGCTTCCCAGAAGACACACAACGTTAAAACAACGTTGCTACAACGTTGTTTTAGCATTGTGTGCCAGCTGGGTTCAATTTAAATATATGTGTATCTATGTTTTAATCTTTATTAGGGAGTATGTGTGACCATTTTGTTAACACTAGGTATTAACCTTATAACACATATTGTCCATTTAAATACAAGCTTTATCTATCCTGATGAATTTTGCTTCAGGATTGTTAAAGTATGTGTGACCATTTTGTTATAGGGTTAAAGGATCAAAGGGTACTTGATAGTTAGAATAATAGTATATATCAAATGGTCACACCTACAGCTTTTGCTGCAGGATTGTTCAAGTATGTGTGGCCATTATGTTAACACTAGGTAATATAAGGTTAAAGGACTTTCATAGTTAGAATAATGTTTGCACTTACCATCTGAGAGTTTATTAATGAATTCCTGATCCTCGTCTGAGAGATCAAATTGTTTTAGAAGTGGATTACGAGCAATCAATGCAGCATCTTGGTTGGTCATAATGTTTTCATCTTCGTCGTCAAATTGATATGCAACTAGATATATAAAATATATATTCATATCTTGCACTACTTGTTTTATCTTATCTATAGACACTGCACAAAATCCAACTGTATCCGGACTTTTTTTCAGTCCGTATTCGTCGGTATTAAGACAGAATGCGAGCATTCTTTCTTAATACCGACGAATATGGACTGAATACGGGAGTAGACGGACTGTATAAAGGTCCGGATACAGCTGGATTTTGCGAAGTGGACAGATCAACTCCCTGTCAGAGACCATAAAGCAGAAAAAGGTTTTAATTCTTAATGGTTTCATGTATGGTGATAGATCTGTTGAGAGTCCATCGCCATATCTAAAGTATTTAAACATCAATGACTTTGAGTCTCCAGTTTACTGCTGTTATAATAAACGTGCGATTACATCGCCATTGTACAGTAATGCCACTTTTGAAACAGTCTGTGTTTGTTGGCTTTGCAAATGCCTTACCTATGACTGCAAGAAATGTGAGCAGTAATAAAAGCTTCATGTTATACAAAAACCTTACCTGTGACTGCAAGAAATGTGAGTAATAATAAAAGCTTCATGTTGTTCTTCTAGTTATGGTGCACCAAAGCAAACTGATCTCAGTAGAAAATATCATGGGTCTATTTATACCAAATGCTTAAAACTAATTATGCAATTGCAATAAAATGCTAATAAGAAGTCCAACCACAAACATGGTTTCTAATCAGCTTCTAATCAGTTCTAATCAGCACCAACACAAGGAAGTATTTAAGTAATTATATATTACCATTCCTGATCTGTAATTACTTTAGTTAATTTTGAATACTGATAACGTTCATAATAACGATGAACCCTTTAATGCTTGATAATAACAAAATGGTCACACACACTTTAACAATGCTGAAGCGAAATGCTTCATGATTGTTTAATTGTGTATGACCATTTAACAACCACAATTATAATTCAGAATATAGAAACAGTTTTTAATCTTGATAAATATTAAAAAAAAACAGCATTTGATTGGTTGATAACGACCCATTCATTTCTAGGCCACTATTTTTTATCAACAAACACAAGGAAGTAATTTAGTGATATCATTATTCATCATTCGTATTGCAAATCACAACATTATCATCTCAAAAGAAGTGTCTTTGCCCAGCTGGCACACAGCGTTAAAACAACGTTGTAGCAACGTTATTACAACGTTACGAAGAAGTGTAAAACTATTAAAATTTCTTTGAAATTTTAAGCGTTTTACACTTCTTCGTAACGTTGTAATAACGTTGCTACAACGTTGTTTTAGCGTTGTGTGCCAGCTGGGTGTGCATACTATGTCTTCTGGATGAACGTTAATATGAACTCTTATATGAATTTATACTTATACAGTCCGACCTGTGTCTGTTTACGATTTTTTAGATGTTCTATAATAAAAGTGACCAATTCCTAGGCAATCTTATATTTTCAAAGAAAAATATTTTTAAGCCAATTAAGTTTTTATCAGCAAACACGAGGAAGTAGTTAAGTAACTATTTACAAAATTAGTATCGAAAATTGCAACAATTGTATCTGGGAAGAATTGTTTTTATCCATATTGAGTATACACAGAGAGACTCCTTCTGAATGAATATTGACTTTGTAAGCACGGTTTTGTGGATGTTTCTTAGGACACGTTTACATGAAGACTTTCTATAGGCGAAATGAACTGTCATGGCTTCAGTGATTGGTTAAATTTTTCCGTCGGAAAAATTTAACTAATCACAGAAGCCATGACAGTTCATTTCGCCAGCAACGATTATCAATGTAAACGAGTCCTTAATTACGCTACCTGCCATCTGTATGTACAAAGACACTCCTTCTGAATTCCTGACACTCCTACCTGTCATCTGCATAACAGAACACACAAGGAAGTACTTAAGTAGGATAATTTAATTTAATCATTTGTAAGACTTTTAACTATAATAAGAAAGTTGTAAAATAGAAAATTGATTGAATGATAATTACGTATTTTTCAATTATCCAATTAAATGCTTTATTGTCTTTACAATCTTCTTATAGCAAATCGTAACTTTTCACCACAGATGGGATGTCTTGTGCAAAAGTATGCACAAAGGTACTTTTTCTGAGTGAAAATTGACTTTGTTAATATGGTCGGTCCAAGAGTAGGCAAACACTTGCAAAAAGGTGTAAAACAATTAAAAATTCTAGATCCAACTCTGGTTCACGTTTTTATGGCAGAGGTGGACTCAGGACATGCTTTTACTTAGTCACAGTAGTAGAATGGTGACTCAAACTCATTAATTTTTACTACTTTAAGTATGACCCTGGGTCTATAATTTTACTCCATCCTGTTGCTCTGACTAGGGCTGGGTCCGCCACTATATTGAATGTTATTTTAATTACGCTTCTTGTCATCTGAATGCCAACACGCACAAGGAAGTATTTAGATAACTTAATTATCTGATGCACAAGGAAGTATTTAGATAACTTAATTATCTGCAAGACTTTAACTGGAACTGGTAAAAGGGGAAAAAGAAAACTGATTGAAAGATAATTACGTATCCTTAATGTAACACCATTGTCATCCAATCAAATGAGTTCATCATTAAACTAATACGATTGAGTGTTTAGCCGAAAAATAGTCTATATAGTTTCACTTCCTTGAATACGCTGAAACAAAACCTCGATCTCAGGGCATTTTGAGTCTGGAATAGAGGCTGCTTGAACCAGGAGGTTTAATATCAAACATGTTGAAAAGTAATCCTTGCTCTGAAACATGTAAACAAACACAAAAGCAGATTCAGAGTATGATTTTACTCAATCATAGCAACCAAGATGGCACACAACCAAAAAAAACGTTGCAACAATACATTGGAGACTAATCAGTAATTAGTCTTTAATTGCATTAACGTATGGTGATGGTTCTGTTCAATCCGTCGCCATACATTAAATTATTAAGAGATAAAACAGTTTAGTTTTCTATTGTGATTTGTAGACTGTTGGTTTGTTTGTGCTATTGTGTAAGACCATTATAGATACTATGTACGTTCCACAGTATGGAAATCCGGGTAATCCTTTTCGGATTACATATTCGTATTATTTGACGTTAAGAGTCAAATCCGTTCCAGGTTTTCATTAAATGTCAAATAATCATTTATAATCCGAAATAGATTTTCCGGATTTTCATGCAGCGACCCTGCTCACTGTTCTTGTCTAAACATAAACATAAAAACAAAGTTAAAATTTACTCTGAAAAATAAAGGGATTCCCACTAAATCCAGTCTATACATCCATCTAGCCTGAATATATCCAAAGAATAGCAGCATACTACCATAATGCGATAGTTTACAGACACAATTTTCGGGATGAAGTTCTATTTTAGCCAGCACATAAGGGACCGTGCTCAAAATTCGTATGGTAAAATAAGAGAGTTCAATCCAAAGGAAGAGTAAACACGTTTAACGCAGACAGGAATCCCTGAACGTAAGTTGTATCGATTTTTATTCTAAGCAAAAGTATCCCACATTATTTCCGGATTAAGTTTATTTAAAGTTTTTAAAATTTCAAGCATTAGGAATCTAAGAACTACAACTGAAAGTAAGTGGGGCGCCTAATTTCGAACTTCTACGGTATCTGTTTTAAATAAAACAAGAAGCCTTACAGCTTGAACCTCTCGGTCAGATTGTAAAGTGTACGTAGGTTTTAGGGACCGTCTCAAAATTTCGCTTAAATTCGCTTAGCAATTCGCTTCATTTTCATCTTAGATGAAGTGTTATTG